>JAHWFP010025081.1:0-44968 GCA_023313725.1 Lithobius niger
AGAATAGGAACGGACGATCTAGGCCCGCAACACAAATACAGGAGGCATCGTTGCCAGCCAAATTCAAATGCGATAGTTCGTCGAACTGTAGTGGAAAATGTAGAAAGTCCGAACTATATCCTTGAGGCCCAAAGAAGATAGTAGCCCAAGCTATCGAAAATTCGCAGGACAAAGCTGTTGTTTTGATTGTGAAAGTGTGCGGTAAACTTTTTTCCGGAATTTTTCTGAGTTTTGTTGACAGAGAACTTTGTTACTGTTAACAGGAACATGTCCTGGATTTATTCTGTCGCCAGAAAAGCCCGAGGCAGTAGTTTGACCAGAGTGGAAGAGGTTCGTTCAAGGGTTTACCAGAGCATCACAGCGTAATGGCTTTTAATAGGTGCTTACGCCAGGCGATGAGGAGTCGTTGCGGTGGACATGATAGAAGTGTCAAGTTATCCCCAAGACCGAATGGCATTGAAGGGCGAGCGAAAACCTTGTGCTGGTGTCCCAAGCAAGGTGGGACTTGAGCTGCGGGGAAGATGATTGCTGCCTGGATAGAGGCGGCACATGGGATTTTTTTTAGCTTGTGCCTTCGGAAGATGGAGGCGAACCGCGCTTTCTATTCCTGTTAATGCAGTGCCGAAATCCTTTCGGGTCGAAGCGGTGTGATTGTTGTATCAGGTCCTGATGCATAGTCGCCGTTAAAGTTGCTTTCGATGGTAGCTCTGTTGAGAGTGACTGCTTTCGTGTTTGGGCCTTTCTCCGAAAGGTGAGTTCGTGTGTCGTTCTAGGAAGAAGGAGAACTGAGGATGAATTCCAAAACTGAAAAACGGTTAAGTTGTACGAGGTATATTAATAACGTGAATGATGTTACCTCAGGCGAGTGCCAGGCGTTCAACGGCATTCATGCCTGGCGTCGTTACCGCTGTACATTAAAGCGCCGAAAGACAAGAAGGTGAGACCGTCAATTAAAGATGTAAACCTTGTTTGTGGATGAGACATGCTGGAAGACCCTTGAATAATCCGTAGGAAAATTCGAGGTGAAAGGTGGTGAATCTTAAAACAACAGGGCAGCAGAAGGATGTGAGCTCGGTCGTGCACTGCTGAAAAAGTAGTCGAAGTGACGGCGGTCTCGGAGAAGCCATACAGTTGGCGGCCATCGGTCTTTCGGTTCTGGTGGAGTAGCCTCATCGCAGGAGGAAGTCAGGCGGATGATCAGCAGGAAAGAATATGCCGAAAAGGTTGTCGAGTTATCGGCGGGAAAGAAGTTTCCACGTCGCAGACGAAAGAGGTGCCAAGACGACGACGGCGAAGGGGCAGCAAGAAATGTGCAAATTGCAGCTGTTGGTCGTTTGTTTTCCAGTCGAGTGAGCCGCAGTGAAAGGGGAAGCCAGGTAGATGATTGGTGGGAAAGAACAAACACGCCGAAAAAGTCGTCAGATGGGCAGCAAGAAAGAAGGTCCAGTTGAAGACGGCGAGGGAGTAAGAGCCATCCAAAAACAGAGTGGACACTTCCGGGATGGTTGCGTCGATGAAACACGGCAAAGAGGCTTAAAATTTTCTTTCGGAAGAGGGCTAGAGAATAACAGGTGACTGAGCATCTGGGTTCTGCGTAGTGACCGACAAAATTTGATCTCAGACATGACGAGTGTTGGCCCACGGCAGGTTTGTTGATTGGTCATCGTTCTCGTCAAAAAAGCGTTTTGGTGAAACATTGTTAGGTCCGGGCACATCAGTTTTGCCCTAACAGACCTTTGCAGAACACTGGTGAACTTGCGCATTATGTACAAATGCATCGACAAAAGAAGCCTAATCTAGGATACACGTTGTTTTTAAAGAATTGTCATCCCAAAAGGCAACAGATGTTGGGAACAGCAGGCATGTTGACAGGTGAGTCGCTTTAAGGCACAAACTCATCAATTCTTTACTTGATTGTCACGTCGAAGAACGTGTGAAGGAGGACATGTAAAATCCTCAAGAGAGGATGCCATTGGCTTTCGCCATTTCGTTGGTGTTTTTTTTTTTTGAGAATGTCATGCTGGCCACACAGTGAGGAAAAACAGTGCTTGATTGGCCAAGTTATCATGCTGCATTAACGCAAACTGCAACATCGGGGGAAAAGGGTGAAACTTTCGGTTAGAAAAAGGCAACGTCCTGTCTTAGTCGGGCAGATATTGTGTATGTATAACATGTTATGTTGTCCCTCTAAAAACAGCAGATGGTCAGGTCAGACGAGGAAGCTAGTCTTCAGAGACTGTGGTTTCCTGGCGATGGCAACAATTTAAATTTAATTAACGTTTCAAATGAGGCAAAATTCTCATTTTTGTAAATGATATCTTATAAGATTTATTGTGCTAGCTTGATTTCAAGGAAGCTACAGATATTTTGGCCCAAATTCTATGTGGTATCATTCATTTTACAAAAGAAAATGACAGCATTTTTTTTTTTTGGAGGGAGGGGGGGGGGGGGCTACCATAGCATGCTAGTCCCGATATGCAGCAATACTGTAGAAAAGGTGGGAACCATTAATCTAGGCTAACCTGGTCTGAAGATCTGGTTGAAAACTGCCAGGATCCCTTGTGTTTCGCTTCCATGAGTTTAACCTTTTTAAAAATTTAATTATAAAAGCATTTCCTGTAATTTTGTGTAATTTCTAAAGGTGTTATTCCATAATTGATGTGAACAGAAAAAAAACTGGAATCAATTTTTAAAATCTTAGGCCATAAAATGTAGAAAGCTGAGGCTCTTAAATTCCTAAGTGGTAAAATCGCATTAGCTTATGACCAACCGTTTTGAATGTCAGTCGCCACGTGGCCAGTAGACTCACTATTTCACAATTTCTGATCGCCACATACCAAACATGTCTTGCGTAATGCAAAGGTTCTCTAATTTAGGCTACACATTAACAAAATTGTGCAATTTTCTTCAACTCCAGTATTAATGCAGAAAAGGCTGTTGTATAGCCCACATAAATCTTAAGCATCACGCCGCAAACCATTTGTCTCTTAACTTAAACGGTTCCAGAGATATCCCTCTTTGAGTGCATTCTTTGTAGCTGGTAGCTGTTTTGGCGAGTAAGACTAAATTCCAAGTAGCCGATCTGTCGATTTCCATTCGCCCAATAGCAACCAACATTGGGAGAGGATTGACTGTGATAGTAATAGGTTCAAAACCCACATTAAACAAGATCCAGGATTGGAAATCTTAGCCAGACCACTAACACAAGGGGAGAAGAAATGAACTGCAGTATGAAGATTAGTCTGGACTCGTACCACATCTCCCCATGGGATCACCCGAAAAACCTGATATTAGGTATGTGTGATGTGGGGTCATGCAATCTAGAGACAGTGCTTATTCTGGGGTGGGAAGCTTTTTGTAATGCCTCGGGCCTCGACCCTTTCTTCAAGTGACTCGAGGTCACCCACCCGAGCATGCGAGGCCATACAAAACAACACCAACAAAACCATTCCCGCCTACTGGAAACGCGTTTAAATGTATTTCGTGCAATAAACTTCACAATTTAAAGCTTGCACTTGACTAAACTATGATTTCTATTGCTGACGAAAATTGCATTACCTGTAATTCTAGCATTTTTGTTCTCGTATGCGTAAGGCCGTAAGGCAAAAGCGGCCATCTTTCTTTCTCTAGGTGGCCACGAAAGCTGGCTTTTCCTTACAAAATTGGTGAAGTGTCCCTTAATGTGGTTGAGTCTGAAAAGGATTTGGTAGTGGTTGTCTCGGCGAATGGAAAGCAGGCTAATCAGTGTGCGGCTGTTGCGACCAAGGCTAACCGGGCCCTTGGGCTTTTACGGCGGACACTTTCTACACGGTTGCCGAATGTGTTGGTGCCAGCTTATAAAGCCTTAGTCAGACCTCTGTTGGAATATTGTTCCACTGTCTGGTCCCCGTATCTGTTGGGTGACATTAGGAATGTTGAGGCGGTGCAAAGGAGATTTACGAGGATGTTTTGGAATTTACGGCAGTTTTAACACGAGGATCGGCTGGGCTCGCTTGGGTTGGAAACCCTTGCTGATCGAAGGCAAAATCTCGATCTGATTTGTGTCTTCAAGAGCTCCTGAGCGGACTTGTTGACATCGATTGGAGGAAGCTCCTGACTCTTCGGGTGGATAGGTTTGCTGGACCTCATACTTTGTTTTCTCGGCGATGTCGGGTGGATGTTCGGAGGTTTTGCTTTGGTGTCAGGGTGGTCAGAGCGTGGAATGCTCTACCTGATGTCAGATGCGCGCCCTCCCTCAGTGTCTTTAAACGTCGCCTGTCCCTATGCAATACCACAGGATAGTTTGTGGTTTCCACGCTTTTTTTCTGTCCTTTTGGATTTTCGCCGTGCTTGGATTCTTATTTATACTTAGCTGTCACACTGTGAACACGCCCGCTCGAAAGAAGATTTCATCACAGTCGTGATTTATTTCTTTGCCGTCCGAAAGCACCTTCTCCGGCTGTCTCCTCACTGCTGGCGCTATGTTCACGTCGATCCGCCATCCCCACTATCCCTGGTGTCGTCGGGAACCCTATCTGTTGGCCATGTCAGTCTGGCTCAACGGTAGGACCATTGCCTTTGATTTCAGAGGTCCTGGGTTCGATTCGCAGCTCAGGCAGTCTTGACATACAAGTCCAAAAGGCAACATAAATAGGTTTGCATTCGTATTTATTTAACGCTAGGTGATAGCTAAGATCATTGAAACAAAGATGAAGACTTCTAATAGTTTACGAGCAGTAGTTTTGGCTGTAGCATTCTAGAGGGTAATCCGGATGTGCAAATAATATTGGTGTTCTGATTGGCTGAACAAAAATTGACAATTCTTTGAGTAACCCAATGCGAATTGAATGTAACGCCGTGAAAAAAATTCTTTCCTTCTCGGGCATTTTTTGAATGTACAACTGTGACCCGAAAACGACAAAGTTTGTAAGTTTTCTTTTGTGTTAATGTGTCTTATATTTTGAAATGATTGAAACGCAAAATAATAGTAAGTTCGTCTGAAAGTCTTAATACAAATTTTTGACAAGAAAAGTTCTGGGTCACAGCAAGGGACTTGAGAAGCAATCAGCGCAGGGTTCTCAGAACGAGGCTGGAAAGGTGGGTAGGTGGCAGGATTTGACGTAGGCCGGGCTGGAAACTTTTTTTGTAATGCTTAAGTATAAAAAAAAAAAATGAGTTCACCACAGTACGGCGCCAGCAGCCGCTCGATCCTCCCCCTGAAGTTGATCCGCACCTTGGCTTGGAAACGCGAGCTTAAATTTTGTGGCGTTTCTTCAGTTTAGGTGGACAAGCTTTTGGTTGCGGTTTCTGATATATGTTTAGTCGGAGTGAGCGTGATTTTCCGATTTGAGGGATTTGTTAATTGCTGATTTTCCATCACACTAAACTGGTTTCTGCTTCTTAAAACATCAACAGGCTACGGATAATAAATAAGTGAACTGAAAAAAAAAAAAAAAAAAAACCACTGGCGTATGAGCTGGGACCAAAGGGTGTACCTTCAATCTTCATTCACCATCCATGTGGCCGCCAGCTTCAAAATCACAAACATCCTTAGTTCCAGCTTGGCTCAACGCACCCTCACTCCAACCCACCCACAATTACGAGTTTACACCACGTAAATGTCAACATTAACAAAGCTCCGTGTTACACAATCAATTGCGATCGTACTGCGCAGTGGCACATGTACGATGTACACTCAGTAACTGCCTACTATGTTCTAACGACGTTGCATTTTTCAAGTGCTTCTGCATCTAAATCAAATCAACACACCAAAATTTGCCCAGCAACTTAAAAACTGACCTGACTGAAAGTAGGTTTGTTGTGGATTCGTGAACATCGATCTCCGTGCCTACAAGCGCCGATCTTAAAGTAAAATGAACAGTTGACTCTGAAAAACAATGAGAAAAATATTTTTTTATTTTGAGCATGGCTTTTCTGGCGTCGCCAACAAACAAAGCCTTCTCGCATCAAATATTCAATCTAGTTTCATGGTTTTCCCATTTAGTTTTTCATCCTTCTTTTTTTTGTCACTGTCTTAATAGCCCCGAATATATTTTACTCGCCATGTTTGAAATGTTTTGAAACTATTACAAAGGCTCTTACTTGTCTTTTTCTGTTCCAAAAATGGAGGCAAGATACTCCGCCATTTCTTCTTGGTCGACGACGACGCTTACCACTGATATCTACAACATGTTTCAGAATGTAAGTTCATTAATTATAATATTTTTTTTTTCTTTCTTGCAGTCCCTTTACGGAAACTACTTTAAATGCTAAATATTCCAAACTGTTATTTATTTTTCTACTAGATGGACCAACGTGTATATAGAAATATAATACGTGATTGACAAGTTTTTTTTAATACTGCACAGTGAGTACAAATATGGATGCCACTACGACACAAAATGGGTAGTCCAGATGAGAATATATAAAATTGTCCTACTCTTAATCACGTGACCGCTTGTCTGCACAGCTTGGCCAATCAGATTATCACGATAAAGACTTGACAAAACATCCACGCTTACATTCACTGATCTTGATATACCGTAAAACCTTGATTTTAATTAATTATTTAATAAAAAAGGACGAAATACTGTGTTTGGGTTTAGATAACTCAAGATAGTATAATATTGTTATTCTTTTTCACGTTCTGCATCTGAAATACTCGAGCGTTTAATTTTTTTGGTAAGGTCCATTTTGTTATGAAAAATTCCTAGTTTTGTGTTTTAAGTTTGTTACATTCCTTTTAGGGAAAATTACAACATAATGTAATATTAAATTACTAAAAATTGATTTTAAAATTATAATCGGGCGATGCAGTGGCTATCACAGCTTGGCCTTAGAAGTCAGTGGTACATAACTTCCTTTTGTGCTGTCGTAAACTTCCGGTTTTGAACCGAAGAGCCCTAAGAGAAATGGATTTAGGGAAATTGAAGAACGATCAAAAATTAAATCTTTGCCGATGGTATTACAGAGGTATAGTAGCAAGATAGGTTTAATTACTGGTACCAATGATTTATTGTTTTGCGTCACGTGAGAAACAACGCGAAATATTGTAGAATATGTGGACGGTGATCAATCACCAAACGCCCCGATCAATAACTGTACGGGGATGACTGTGTTGAACTTGGTGGCTTTCACAATAGCTTTTTTCGAAAGACTGTCTCCGGTCCCGGTGACGGGATCGAGGCATGAAAGAGTGGTCCAGATGAATTTGTTGAAAACTAGGCCTTAAAGTTAACATAACCTGCCAAATTACACTGCCTTTTGGGTTTGCCGGGATCCATGCTCGCAGAGCTGTGGTCCCGGCAACACGTATAAGATAAGTTTTGAAACAGTTACGGACCAATCTGGACTAAGATACACTGCCGTTAAAATAATAGTCCTCAACTGATTGGGCCGTATATATAAGTAGGTATATAAACTAATGAACATTTAATACCATTACGTATCCCTTTTTGGATATCGATGGCTTCCCTCTAAGCTGATCTCAATGATGTGATTAGGCAGTGTTTGGTATAAATCACGAGCTTGTAAATGCATAGGCCTACATGCTTAGGCCTGTAAATGCATAGGCCTACAAATGCATGCGGGTGTCCGTGGTATAACTATCACTTCGTGTTTCACCCGTTGTCCAGGGACGTACAAGATTTTCCCATATTTGGGCATAACCCCCCCCCCCCCCCCCAATGTTCAGCCAGTTGGCAAAATTGCTTAATTCTTTGGCTAGATGGTTTACATCCCTCCAACTTTTATCCTTCCCGACGTCTCTGCCCTTGTCATAGGGCCATCGGGGAAAGATGATGTGGGTTCGTTTCCCACAGTAAGCGTTGTGGTTTTAGTGTTGCTGGAGCCCACAAATCGGTGCAGTATTGAACGTACGCAGCAGAACTGTGTTTGAGATTGCTTTTATGATTTATCATGCTTCGTAGTGTTGAGAGTTGTGTTGCCATGGTATTTTTAATCTCGTTACACGAAGATGTTTTAATAGTTTGTACTGTGGTATAAACACGTTGTCTGGTGCTGCATGTAGTTTCGTTTCATGTAAACAGCTTCATCACAGTACGAGAATTGAAGGTTAATGTGCGAATGTCTTGCCCTTTTTGTGTTAAAATTTTCGTCTGTTCGTCATTATCATGATCTTTTGAAAATTTAGAAACTTTACTGTAATTGAATTGAATTTTTTTTTGCTTTGAACCATAATTTGTTGCACCCCATGGAAGTAACTGTTCCAGCTCTCTGCGACAATACGGCTTTGTTTCTGCGGGTTAGCCTAGTATTAATGAAATGGAAGCAAAACGGATATTTCCTGCAAACACTTGTCTTTCTGCAGCATACGCTGCTGTGCCGCCAATTTTGCTATGGGAGGGGGGGGGGGTAGCAGGGAGGTCTATCCCAATCCCCATAATTGAAACTGACAAAGCCTAACGTTCAAACCCTAAAATTTTCATCGTTACATTTTTTTCAGGTGGCTACTTACTTCTGCCCTTTCTTTGGGTAGTCAACACAATTTGGTTCTTCAATGAAGCTTTCAGGAAACCAGCTTATGATGAACAGCAGCAGATCAGAGCTTGTAAGTAACAACAAAATAAAGGACAGGCTTCCTTTCTTTAGTGCTTGCTGCAGGATATGACTTATGATGAGGTTCGCTCCCAGGAAACTACACAACCCCCCTCCTCAATTCTATTGACTATACACAGATTACCATACATTACGCATTGACCCACAAATGTCAACGTATGTACCAACTGTAGTCCTAGCACAGGTCCAGCTTGTTAGGTTGAACCTCCAAATACCAACTGCTTCTATACGTTTCAAACAATAGGCCAAGTCCTGGATTTATATATACAGTAACGGGCGGATCCAACTACTTTAACAGGGTTCCCACCAACCTGGAAAACTTGGGGAATTCTCTGATTTTTTTTTTTTTTTTTTTTTTACGACGAAAACCCTGGGGTAAGGCTGGGGCCGGGGGGGGGGGGAATTAAGATTTTAACTAATGTATTTCCCACCTAAAAGCTTCAGGCTTTTTAACACAAAACTGGTAAAATGTGTGAAAATAAATCCTTCCTAAAATTACAGTAAATAGCCTGGAAAATGACTTTATCTACTCTGGAAAACTCGGGGAAATTGAATTCAGTATTTTGGTGGGAACCCTGTTTAAGCCGCTGGACTTGATCCGTGCGTAGCAACATTGCGCTCGGCCTATAGGATGGGAACGACGTGGCTCACATAGTGGCAAGGTGCACCATTATACACCTCACAGAAAATACGCGTTTTTGAAAATCACGTCCCAGAATTTTGGAGAAATTTTTTGCTGCTGCTTGGTATAAGAATTTTATGGTTAAAGTAACTTCAGAATGACTTACGGTTGTTACTAATGTAGGGGTGTGCAGATACAAAAATACACGTCAAGCAGCGAGCTGAGTTAAGATGATGCTTAACTGACTGTTAGAGGCAGGGGTTTTAGTTACGATACTTTTTTCTGTAAGTTAGTATTGAACGACCGTGCCCTCCGGGCAGCCGCACTACAGGATACGCTTCACGCACGTGACAATGTTGGTTTCTGGGCAGCTGTTCGACGGACTGGGCGTGCTACGAGACCTTCCATCGATACTGTCGATGGAGCTAATGGCCCAAGTGCTATCTGTAACATGTGGAAGTGTAGGTTCGAAAATATCTTTACCGAGACACCGCAGGACACAACTACCAGCGATACTAACACCACCGATTCCAGTCGTAGGACAGAATGCCCGCCCTCTCCGGAAATTAATTCTGGCGAGGTTAGCCACCTGCTACTTGCCATGAAGAGGGACAAGGCCGTTGGCCCTGACGGGCTAAATGCAGAACATCTTCGCTTCGCTGGCCATGTGGCTCATAGTTTTATTGCCCTTATCCTTTCTGCCTCGCTTGCTCATGCTCATTCTCCAGAGCCTGCTACCAGAACTATTTTAACACCGATTCTGAAAAGGACGACTGCTGACCCCACCACCAGTGACAATTACCGTGGCATCGCACTAATGAGTCCTATTGCTAAACTCCTGGACCTTGTCATACTGGGTCGCATCAAAGCCATGACTTCCACGTGTGATGCACAATTCGGGTTCAAAACGAAGCACTCCACCTCACTGGCAGTGTACACTGTAAAGGAGACCATCCGGAGATATCGCAGAGCGGGTTCACGGGTGTACGCTTGCTTTGTGGACGTAGCTAAAGCTTTCGACAAGGTGGCTCACTATTCAGTGTTTCAGGCTCTTCGTCAGCGAGGGCTTCCTTCGTATATCACTGACCTCATTGCCAATTGCTACAAAAGACAAGCCATCCAGGTGAACTGGGAAGGTCACCTCTCTGACCCATTTACGGCCACTTGTGGAGTACGACAGGGAAGTCCCCTATCGCCTTTCCTCTTCTGCCTGGTCCTCGATGGAGCAATTTCTAGCATTTCCAAAATGTCAACTGGCTGTTGGATGAATGGCGTTGCCGTGAACATCGTTGCCTTCGCTGACGACATCGTCCTCCTGGCTCCCAGCAGGCGGGCACTTCTGTTGGATAGACTCGTATACCTAACATGCGACAAGGGCCTTACCTTCAATGCTAACAAATCTGTTGGAATGGTTTTTGGGAGGGGTAAAGAAGATACAGCCCCCCTACTAATGAACAAACACAAGCTATCGTGGGTGACGAAATTTCGTTATCTTGGAGTGGAACTTACAGCCGACCTAACTGATGACGCTCATGTGAGAAAGATTCGTAGCGAGTTCTGTAGGTCAGCTAACATGGTGCTACATACCTTCAGCTTTGCATCTGATGAATGTAAAATCCAGCTTCTTAAGACTCGTGCTACTGAACTCTACGGCATTTCAACATGTGTAGACTTCCGGAAAACAACCATGAAAGAGCTTGCTGTCGTTTATCATGGGGCGATTAAGCGGGTTCAACACCTTCCTCGACACTGTCACAACCATCAAGCCTGTCGTGATGGCAAAATGTTCACGCTCGACCTTGCGGTGCTGATGAAGCAGGCTGCCCTGTGGAGAACGATTCTGGCCTCAACCAATCAGCTAGTGTAGACTTGTCGGAGTGGCCCTGAAAGCTGGGGCATTAGCTTGGGAGGCACTGTTGCAAAGGGACTACTATCACTTGATGGCTGGTGCGAAGTTCGAACACCAAGGGACCTAGCAATTTTGCGGCAACGTGCTCACGACCATGTTCAGGGCATGGCAGCCCTGCAAGACGCTGAGGATAGTCTGCTGTCCTAATCCTCAGGTTGTTGTTGCCCCCAATGTATTTTCTGAACCTTTTTGTTTTTTGTTTTTTATATCCTTTATATTGTACCTTGTGTACGGAACATACAGAAATAAATAAATAAAATGACTTCTGGTTGGAACAAATGTAGGTGTGAAGAGAACAAAAATTTTAATTATTATATGGGGTGTCGGCAACTTTCGAGGTAGTATCGATAATAACATCACAGAGTGTCTACCTAGTTACCTGCTAACTGTCCCTCACCATTTAAAAAAAATTTATTTTAATAATTATTGGACTTGAAGAAAACTACACTTAGTTAAGTCAGTTGACATACAAAAAAATTAAGCCTTCAACTTATATGTGCAGATTCACACTTTTTTGAACTCTCCATTGGCTGGTAGAGCATAATTTTTAGTCGCCAAATTAAAAAGTTTAAGACACTAGAAGCCAGTAACCAATAAAAAAAAATCCATTCAATCTAGATGGCCTTGAAGGAACACAGGTTTTGAAAACTTGTTTGAAAATAAAGAATTCCTTCCTATCCGTCACATTTCTTGTTCTAACTTTTGAAAGTAAGAGCTCTAGCTTGGGAATTGGGGAAGCTGATGAAAAATCCTTATAAAATTTACCAAAAGGGAAAATTTCAGCCCTATTTATCACTTTCTAATCCACTGGCCAAATTGGCTGTTGGACAAAAATTTTAATTTCCAACCTTACTAATTTAATCGCCAACCGGCTAGTGGCTGGTAGATTTCTGCACCTATACTTTAACTTCGAAAGTATTACTACCAGTATCAGTAAAATTTTTAAAAGCAGATTGGTATAGGTGCAGCTTTAGTTATAACAGTTAAAAACAGTTTGAGCTACTGGCTCTTACACCATAGAAAAGCCCGTTGAGACAATCGATTAGGTATACAGTATTGGAATGGCAAAATCGGACAAAAAATGGGGAATTTATTGCATTTTCACTTAATTTGAATTGAATGGAGTTGGAGCAAAAGTTACATACTCGGCTCAGCTTGGCTTTTTAGAGTATCGTACATCTCTTATACAAACGATGTATTTGACTGTGAAAAAAAAAACGGGTAACTAGACATACACAGTAGAACAACAATAATATTCACATGAATTTCTGCAAATTCTCTCGTTCGCGTTCATCGGAAGTTGTTAGAAAAGTGCGAGTCACTACATAGCTCTTTTGAAATTCGTGCAAGCAGCAGCTCAATTTTCAAGAGTCTTGTATAACTCTTTTCTAGCAACTACCTTGAATCTTCCGACAAAGATGAATGAGAACATATAAGTGAACATTATTGTTATGTTCTTCTGTATTTAAACTGTCAAATTGCAGGCTGCTTTTGATGAAAAATATATCCTGTAGAAATCCTACTATACCTGCCCTAAAGCAAATAAAATACATTACTAGCCCTCACCCATCGGATTTTGAATTGTAATCTTGTGTTGACATTTTCTTGCAGATGTCATCCGTTCAGGGATTGGCGCAATTCTATGGACTGCCCTTTTCATCACTTGGGTAGTAGTATTCCAGACTCATCGAGCAGATTGGGGCGAGACTGCAGACAGAATGTCCTTTATCATTCCTACTGGTATAGCATAATGTTCAAAATCTGCGTAGGATTATACATGTCTTTTTCAAAAATAAACTATAACAAACTGTAAATAAACTTCGTTGTGATAAAAAGTATTAAATTTATTCACACACAGTGTGGATTTTACACATCATTCATTGTAGATTCACCCCACACAATATTTTTGTACAGAGGTGAAAATATTCTACAAATTATTATGTTCTATATATAACCCATTTTAACTGAAGAAGAATGTAAAGCACTATTATAAATTACTTTTCACTATAGGCCTACTAGTGTCGATACTACCAAAAAGAAAGCTTTCTTTCAGTAGGTTGGCAACAAAGAATGATTCTAATTTGAGATTGCCCACAGCTTGGTTGAACAAAAGGTGTTGCAACTGAATGTCTGAAGTAGCTTGTTGGAATGTTAAATACTCAATTCAAAGAACCCATAAACACAACAAAACAGCTTCATTGGGAGACTTTCGTGCCCAAGCCAACAGGTTTTTACAAGGCCCAGTTGTACAATTTGGAATTAAATTACAAAAAATCTCCAAAGACTAAGCAGGTAGAGTAGCAAGCAAGAAGGTTAGTTAATCTAACGTAATTCAATCAGATAAATTTGTAATTTATGCCGTTACAAAAAATATTTCTCAATTGAAATCCAGTGCTTCGTCTACATTGATTGGTACAGCAGAGCTTTTATAATTGCATTTCCTTGGTTTTGCAGAAAACATCAGTAAACTTGTATGGTTGAGCGAAAATTTTTTTTTTTTACCCGTACTTTAACAGCCGTCTAGTGAACCATGTCTATGATAATGTGACAATATCTGCAATTGTTGATTTCTTTTATTTCTTGATATCTTTTAACTGTTGATTACGATTTCAATATTTTTGATTTTAATAATTATTTTTGGAAGAAAACTGTAGTGTTAGGATTGTTATGTAAATACTGGCATTTACAGTGGTAAATTGAAGACATAAGGGTGAAAGTATAACACTTTACCACACTCTTAGAACAAACAAAATATTCTTTTTAAACTTTACATGATAGATGATCACCTATCACAAGTCTTTGAACACTTGAAAATGCGCGCCAGTTGGTGAGACCAACCTGGGTGATTCTGTGATGCGAACTTGTGAGTTGTGTTATTTTCCGAAGAAGGTGATTGTAAAGCATCGGAAATTTTTAAAGAATATCTGTGTTTGTTCAACGAATGTGGTAAAGTACAACATTACCATCTCTATTAGGATAGAGAAAATTACGGATTAAATCTTTGATATAGGTCAAATTCTGAAAATTGGATCGGTATCATTTCAGTGCAACTTTAGAAATCATGAATGGTGGCAGCGGCTTGCCATTCTCATTAGGCTAGGTAAGTCAAGAAACGAGTCGCTTTAGCTTTGTCTTGGACAAAATGTTTTGCTGTAAATTGGGTTTTTTTTTGGGGGGGGGGGGTGGCACGCGTGGCACACAGTTTCTTGATAAGGGGAACCTATTTTTTGATTTTAGAAATTAACCTCAGATTCATACCAGCTTTTAGAAATTACTCCGCAATTTCAAACATCCTTCACAATAGGCCTACAGATAAAGCTCTCCAGTTGCTGCTGCACAAAAGTAAAAAAATATATATATCCTAGATTATAAGCCAAAAGTTTCAGAGCAATTGAGCGGAGCAAGCTTTGTAAATTTCCCATTAGATATTGCCATGCGACGACCGCTTAGGCATCCAATATTGTTAAATCAACACCACAATAGGAGAACAATCTTAGAGTTCTGCTTGAATTGAATTTTTCAGTGGTTTAGGCGACCACCTTCATCAGAAGTCCGTTCACAAAACTCCACAAACTTTCTTCATGATGTGCAGGAGTGGTCAACTAATCTGCCGAAAAATCAAGCAGAACTCTTGACGATTTCTCCTTTTGTGGTAATGAGTTTTTTTTTCCCCATTGTGATGTTCGAAAATTACCACTGTAGTCGCCGGTGTTTTCGATTCAAATCAAAACCAAACCGAGGTCTCTACAATATTATGATTCGGATTGCCCAAACTTTTATTTTATTGTTTGGGATAGGAGACCAAATAAATTTTACGGATGTTGCAATTGAAGCAAACATCCATCGTAGAATCCACTGAATGCAGTTTCATGTCTCTTCGTTGGCGTTAAGTAATGGCAAGGTTACTCCACTGCAGCCAAGCCGGGTAGTTTTGCTAACATATATCCAGATTTTTTATTCCCTTGTGTTGTTTGGTGGAGCATTTTCCTATTGCAAATAATCTCTACGTAAACCAAGAAACACAATGGAGGGAGCATGGTGAACTGTTAAAACCTTTCCTGGGTCAGGTGGCCTTGGGATTACACTGGGCTGATGAAAAAATTTCTTGATAACTCACAAAATGTTGCATAATGTCTACAAGTGTCAAAATTACCAAAATAAAACGTGTATAGCTTGACAAGTATACTGCACAACAGAATGGTGAACTGTTAAAACCTTTCCAGGGTCAGGTGGCCTTAGGATTAAACTATGCACACTGGGCTGACGAAAAGATTTCATAACTCACAGAATGTTGCATAATGTCTACAAGTGTCAAAATTACCAAAAAAACATGTATAGCTTGAGACAGTATACTGTACTGCACAACAGAATAGACCTTGAAGCATAACCCAAGTATGTCACTCATATACAGTTCGAGCTTCTTAATGCGTCTCTACCAATGGATATTAGTGCCCTGATCCTACAGTCGACTGGTTTCTCGTCCGTACTTATACTTGTAAACATTCATCTTCTTTATGTTGCGATCACACACAAACAAAAAATAATCTGGGTTGGTAACAATTTAACCATTTTTAAACTACATGAATTTAAAATACCTTACAAAAACAATGTAGTTAAAGCGTGTCGTAAATAAAGACCGGTATATTTATTTGTCTTTAATGAATTTTCAGTCAGAAAGGAGTCTGACAGCACTGAATGAAAATACTGAAACTGATGTCTTTGTAGAGGATATTTTGTTATTTATAAAGTGTTTTGGCCATATATATCACTTTTATAAAACCCGCTTAGATCAGAGTTGACGTACGCAAATGGGTCTGCAGGTAAAGGGTCATATTTACAAAAACCAACACTTCGCAAGAAAATTACATTACAGCTTTGATTTGCTCTTTTAGAAATATGGTGGCAAAGCCATTTAAAAAAAAAAATTTGTTTCTCAGGCACTGCCTAACTGATCAAAAGTCCCTTCATGCACTTTTTTTTAAATTCATCTTTGCTTGATGCGTAGCTTAGCTTATTGTGGTAAAAGCAATTTTGTTCAAAATGTCCATCTTTGATTCTTTGTGCAAGAGGTTAGCTTATAAAATGGCACGACTTAATGAGGTTTCAGTTTTTGACAACATTCACGTTTTTTGGGGGGGTAGGGGAGGGGAATAAGGCTTAATGGCGCGTCGACAGCTTGGTCATTAGCGCCAACCTCAGTCACAGTGCAGTGGTCCGGGTTGCCACACATTACAGAGATACGAGTTTTTTTGGGGGGTAGGCTAGATCTGAAGCAAAAATGACAAATACGGGAAAAAGCAGAAAATAAAATGTCGCCCACCCGCACCCAAAAAATATTTTCGTCCGAGAAACAACTTTCTTTTTTTTTAATGGCCTAATGGCTTTGTAGTTTTGACCACTTTGCCCTTCGTTTTTGCATAAGGATTTAAACATAAACTGTTACTCATTGCCAAAAAATATTACTTGTATTTTTCTAGTAAACAACGGGTACTAAAAATGGTTATAAAATTAGTGATGTAAAGTAAAAAGGTTGTATAACCCAGAAACGTACGACCATATCTCTTTACATGAACACAAGGCATATTAAAAGTTTAATAAAGTAACAGTTGACTTACAACTCGCATTACAAAATATTTAACAAGCCGGGTATCAGTCACTCTTTTGTAATCCAGATTAGTACGACCTTCCAGTCCTTCAACGGGTAACACTACACAGAAAATAAGAACACGCGCATACAACCCTTTACCTTTCATTAGGCCACTAAATGTCAATGAAGCGGTTCACAATACCGCACACATGGAATTTTGCCTAGCGCACGTTTTTTTTTAAAGCCATGGTCAAAAAAATAATTTCTGATCACATGTCAACACTTTCACCGAACACTTCTTGGATCAGATGACCATCTCGGCCACAACTCCATTCCGATGATTGCCTCTGAAACTAACGTTAAGCGCCATTTCGAAGCATGTCACTATTAAAAACTTGGATCTAATCAACACTTTTATCCAATATGCAACTATGGTAGGCTGAACCAGGCAATAACTCATATTTATCCCACAACAATATGTCAGCTATCGGAGTTTATTTTGTCTGGAAAATAAAAAATAGCCATCGCTCCCATTAGAAAATTCGCAGATTAAAAAAACAACTACCGTACGCCATAGCAATTTTTTTTTGTTAATTCCTGAGAACCATTTAATTAATTTTTAGCAGCCTTATTTTAGACCAATGAAATAATGAAACTGAAGGACCCACCCTACAACAACTGTTGCGAGGTTTTTACAACCAATGTGTTTAAAACGTTTCTGACATAAAAACTGCATGCGAATGGCAATTACCTTATTTTCGTAACCATGATACTTTAACTTGGCTTGACAATTACGTCGTTACGCAGAAGAAACTCTGCATTTGTTAATGGTAGAAGAGTCACCTTTTCTTATTACGACGTATCACACTTAAAATTCATCAGTTTTAAGTATTTGTAGACTATGTATTGATCAACAATAACACAATCGTGTCCAATTTACCACATTTTGAAGAAAGTTTTGCACAGTTTGCAACCATTGCTTGGTAATAAATAATGATAATCACACCTTACGCAATAAAGACTTATGCACAGCACAAATCTTGCACTCCTGCGTTTCCCCACAGAAGCGACTTCTTCTCTCACTCCGTTAAGGAGCAAGTTAAATAACTTTCGGCCGTCCTGAGTGTAGCATGTATCACGCCACCAAGTAGCGCTTTTTCTCCCATCGTCGGTGCAGAAATACGAACATTTCCCGCTTCACCAGCCGTAATAGGAGCTAAAAAGAAAAATACCCATTAGCCACAGGATACTTCTTGTGCGTTGAGAGTTGGAGGTGATCGCCAATTTGTGTTGCTATCATAGTGATATACCGTACTGGCCCGATTGTTAAGGCGGCTCGAATATAAGGCGAATTGCCATTTTGGTCACATAAATTTAACATAATTAAATTGGCACGATTATAATGGAAACAATTTCAACCAAGATTCTGCCAGTGCCTCTTTCACCATAGTTATTACTACAGTTCAGCCAAAGTCGATTCAGAATATATTTTGTTGTATGATTGTTTTTTTTTTTTTTATTTAATTGTGGACTCCATAACAGTTTTTAAGGTCCTCTTTTGGTTATATTTTAGTTTTTAAAAATAGGCAAACACATGATTTTACGAGAGTTTGGAGAATTCGAAAAATACGAAACCACAGTAACTCTTAATCTCGCAACACAGAAATCAGTCAATTTCACAAATTTTTGATAGCTTTTGTTGGAGGAAGTTTCCATCGACCTCCAACAAAAGCTGTCGAAAATTTCCGAAAATGACTGATCTCTTTATTGTGTGATTGAGCGTTACTGCGGTTTCGTATTTTTCTAATTTTAGTGTTTTCTAAGTAATTAAAAAAAAACTATTTGAGCTACTGACTTTTCATTCGCACCAATGGGTAGCTCTTGAAAAAACTATTCAAACGGTGTATTCAAACTTCAAAATTTGGTTGAATTACGGATTTGGAAGTGGATATGCTATACGATGAAGATGTAGTTTTCAAGGAAGAAATTCGAAAAAAGAATACCATCTCATACTTGGGCCAGTACGGTATTTCTATTGAATTGGTATCAGTAATCAAATTTGCAGGGTTCACACAAAAAAAAATCAAGCCTTTTTCCAAAACCAATATAATACTTCAAGGAATTTTCCAAGATCAATACAGTTTTTCCAGGCACTTATATTAAATCAATGAACTTGCTCAAATAAGGGGAAGAAATGGTTTTGTATTTTGTTTCATCTTGTTGTTATAGTACGTTAGGTTGGGTCAGTTGCCTGGGCTCCCAATTTCTCCCATCGTTGGTGCAGAAACGCGAACATTTCCTGCTTCACCAGCCGTAACAAGAGCTAAAAAAGAAAAATCCCATTAACCATAGGATACTTTTTGTATTGTGAGTTGGTGGTGCACACCAATTTGTACTACAATCATGCTGATAGTTGAATCGGTGTCAGTAACCAAGTTTCTTAACACAGGGTGCGTCAAAGATCACACACAAAAAAATAAAGCACATTTCAAGAATTTTTTCCAAAACCAATATAATTTTTAAGGATTTTTTCCAAAGAACTATATTAATCAATCACCTACATTAATTCAAAGACCTATATTAATCTAAGGACCTACATTAATCAAGGAAGGCTGCTCAGCTTCAAATAGAGCCTAGTTTTACTGTGGTAAAGTCAACACCGTCACCGTCTCTGTTGCAACAACTGTCAGGTTTTTTACTTTGAATCAAAATCTTACTTGCCATTGTTGACAAATAAAATACACAATTTCAAAGTTTATGGTGTCCTAACTTTCGAAAGACAATGTATTTACGACATCTCTCTTACAGCTTCGATGTAGAAACACCAGAAAACATCGAAAAAATGTCCGAAGAAAAGAGACGTAAACACGACAGTCGACTGTGTTTAATACCAATTTTAACTATTTTGCTTGCTGAAACTGTACTCGTTTCGCTCTTGTCGACTGTGTTAACATCCACCAGTATTAGGACTAGTGTACGGGTCTTGTATCCATCTTCCGTAGGGGAGAAGTGCTGCCATGGAGACTAGCTTTCCGATTAGTGAGTTTAGTTCCGTGATGTGTGTGGGATATGTTCAGAAGGATCGGCAAGTTTGGTGGACATCCCGAATTCTTTCCATTGAAGGGGATATGGTTGCAGATGTGGGATTGAAAAAGGCTCTGAGAAAGGTGAAGGTCTGGCTTGGTATTTGTCTTGATTTCGGAAAGTTTATGGTGAAGCCCAGTTCTGAGAATAGGTTGATGGCAAAATCTCATTTGAGGGTCAGTTGGGTGCAATTCTCGTCGTTTAGAATCCAGTCGTCGAGGTAGGCGCTTACGGAAGTTTGATTCTTATGTTAAGTGGGCGGGTACTGGTTTCAAAACGGCTGTGAAGATTCTTGGTGCTGCGTTGAGGCAAAAGGGAAGACAGTAAAATTTGTACACTACGCCGTTGTACATGAAGCGGAAGAGGTGAGTGATTGACTGGCGAAGTATGATGTGGAGGTAGGCATCTATGAGATCCAGCGATATGGTCCAGTCGTTTTGACGTAGGGTTTGTCAAATGGAATCTAGGATTTGCATCTTGAAGTGGTCGTTGTTGATGAGACGGTTTAGTGGTTTTAGGTTGAAAATTAGCCGTTCTCCGCCGGATTTTTTTGGTCTTAAGAAAATGGAGCTGAGGGTTTGGACATTTTCTTATCGCATGTTTGGCGAGGAGGCTTTCTACTTAGAGGAGTGCAGCTGAAGGATGTGGAGCTTGGTCCCATGGGGGTGGCAACGTGAGAGGTGGTTTTGAAGCCGTCGGCGATGATGGAGAGGATGAAGGGGTCGGTGGTGATGCGCTTCCAGGCTGGGAGGAAGAAACGAAGGCGGCAGCCGCCGACTGGAAGCAAAGTCGGCTGGGGATAGTCAGTGGGAGCTGCGGGCTTTGCTGCGACCTCCTGGAGAGGAATGCCGGCTGCGTTGGTCATAAGAAGTGTTGCGGTATGGTTTGTTCCCTTTGCGGTTGGATGGCTTCCCACAAAATGCCGGTTGTCTTGGATGGCTTCCCACAAAATGACCGGTTGTCACGGTTGCAGTGGGGTTTGTGGCTGTCGTTTTGGTATGTGTTATCGTCATGTTGCTTAGCCGGAAAAGACTGATGTTTTTTGTTGAAATACCATGGTTTGTTTTTGAACTCTTTCGGTGTCTTTGCGATGTCAAGGTGGGTGGGGGCTAACTTCGGAATTTGGCCGTTGAAAAAAGAGTGCGACTCATGAATTGGTAGATTTCGTAGGATGTGACGAGTGGAGTCGTTTAGTCTCGACGAAGTAGTTAAGGCTGCTTCCCATTGAAGAAACATCGAGTTGAGGAGAGCTTTGGTTAGCCAATTAAAGGAGTCGAAGGTCGCAAAGGAGGCTTTTTTGAAGAGTTGGTTTATGTGGTTGGCGAGACGACTTGCTTCAGTTCGGCTTGATTCAGTTGAAAATTTCTCGCAGAGAGCGTTGACGGCGGTGTGAATTACGTCGGTTTGGAAGGCGGCGCGTAGACCGAAGCGAAGTAGATTGTCGTTGTCCCTGATGACAGTGGAGGGTACCTCGATTTTCTTTGGATGAACCAAAGTTGAGTTTGCTTCTGATGTTAAAAACTCGTTTTCTTTGTACGTTTCGAAGCGTCGTGGATTTGCAGAGCCATTTCCGTATGGCCGGAAGAACCTGTTTTCTTTGCCTGGTCGGGATGAGGGGGGGGGGGGGGCTGGATCGAGAACGAGGGGTTCTCCTTTACCAAGCAAATGGCCTCCGTTACGGACAAGGGTGGTTAGGAGAGTGGTGGATTGGCCAAGCATTCTTTTCTTTCTCGGTTTGTCTCGTTGACAAAATCCAAAACCCGCTGCTAGGACGTGATTGATCGTTGGGGCCGCGGAATCCGGTGGTGGCTTGTAGCGGAAAGCAGCAGGTATCGTTTTTTTCTACTGTTTTTAGAAGCCAGCGAAGCAGGATTGCCGAGAAATCTTCGTTGTCGTCATCACTGAAGAGGGTGTGTCGAGAGGGCAAGTTGGATTGGCGTGACGAACTGATGAATGTCGATGCGGTGTCAAGATCGGAGTCACCGTCTTGGGCGTGTCTGACGAGGATGATGAAGGCCGAGGCGTCAGTTGGTGGTGCGGTGACCGGGGTGGGGTTGGCGGTTTATGGAAGCAATGGGCTGTGGGCGTAGGAGAAGCGGCTGATGGAGTTGCAGAGGATGGTGAGGGCGAAGTACAGGGGCGTTTAGAAGAGGGGTCCCGGTGAGTCGAGACGTTTCATGGCAGGGTTTCTTGAAAAGATCCTGGTTTTCGTGTATGTGGAGGCTACGACGTTGGAGCTGGAAGGTTTCGGCTTGTTTTTGTAGTTGAATTTTTAATGGCTTGGTCCATGAGGGTGTGAATCTGCTTTGAGGAAAGTGGTTTGTTATGGCGAGAGATCTAGGAGGAGTGTTACGAAGCCGAGGAGAGATCCAATGGGCCGTCGACCGATAAGGAAGCGGTGCGATGATCCGCTGAGGAGGAATTTTGTGACATTGCATTTCGGGCATGTTGGGGTTGGCCGTAAGGCAGCGGTGAAATCAGTGGAGACGAGGGTTTAGGCGAAGCTTGAAGGTTCGGTGGTGGCGAAGGCGAAGCATTGGCTAGGATGTCCGGATCAAGCGGCAGGGGGCTTGCAGGCGTAGCCGCTTTGGGAGAGGAGTGTATGGCTGAGGTCCGGGATCTTGCCATGGGAACGGCGCAGGAGCCGTGGGCAAAGTGGGAAAGGCAGGATGCGAAGGCGAAGCTGAAGAGAAGCAGAGAGTGACAGTCGCGGTTGCTTGGAGGAAATAAGATGGAAGGCCAGCCTCGCCTGAATGCTTTAATAGAGGGGTCTCGCGCGCATGCTGGCCATCTACCGACAACGTTTCAAACCTCCACAGAGAAACATCCCTCAGGAAAGGCATGCAAAAAAAACACAGATAATCTATGTTTCCGATGGGAAACTAGAAAAGACATTTTTCTCTTACTGGCCGGTGCTCAAAACAAAAGTGTGGGCTTGGCGACAATATCTGCTGGGAAGTAAGCAGGGAAACTACCTGATGGGAAGCCAAAGAAGCTTTTAATTTAAGGTTTGGGCGTAGAGCATTAAATAAATTATTTAGACCAATAACTAAATACAAGAGCGCCAAGCTAATGCCACAAAAAAAACTGTTTGGTTTACGGGCGAAGTTGCAAATTGAAATACCAGTCAACCAGGCATTTTATTTGTTATTTAACTGACCATCTTTCTTCGGCTTATACCTAGCTCAAGCTGAAAGAAGTAGTCGACTTAAAAAGATATAGTTTGCTAATACAGTATTTGTCACCTCTTATTCGATGTTTTTTTCCCGTATTTTGTTGATTACCTTCGTAGTAGTTTGAGCTGGAGGCTTGAAATTAGCACAATTGAAAGGCTCGTTTCGAGCCGGTTAGCATGACATTCTGGAATGTCTAAATCGGTCAAAATTTGGCGAAAATGTAATATTTAGTGTGTGGGCCAAGATAGAGGTAAAACATTTTGACCCGGGATAATTTAAGGCACCCACACAGGCCTGTAAACCAAATATTTAAATTTGCATGCCATTTTTGAAAAATACAAAAGACAAGACTAGAAGTCGCCTGATGAAGACAGTTTGCCGAGTATTTAACATCTCCAGCACATTCCGACTGTCGAAGAATTCACCAAGATTGTTTATATCTTGAACTTTGAAATTTTTCCAGTTACTAAGAGGCTCTTCCGAGAATGGGACCAGTCGTTGGTGTTAAAAGAGTGTAGTAGTTTACTTAACCTATCCAGGATACTGAGTTGAGAGCTAGCATAGCCACCAAAATTTACGCCGATGCAATATAAGGATCCCGCTGGCCTAACATCATGAGAACTATGATTTTGTTAGTTCAACAGAATTTGTTTCTCATGGCCATCTAAGTAATTGATCGAGTCACGTTAGCAATTATGCACATTTGTTTATGGTACCAAAAATATTATTTAAGTACGAATATAATGAACAATAGTTAGTTGTAACTGAAAATACTCGTAAACGTTTGACTTTCGAAATGTTGTTTGTTGGCCTGCAAAATGTTTGGAGGCAGGTACTTACATGTCGTCATGTGTGATGGAATGAGGGTTTTCAATTACGTTAAAAGATGTGTGTGCCTTTGGACATAACGCGAATCAGTTCTTCAGTTTAATAATTTATTAACATGAATAAAGTAAAAAAAAATGTGAAAAAAGAAATGGTTTAATAAATTATAAAACAGCGAAGCTAAAATTATTTTTAGCCTTGTTAGAACTATAGAGTGGCCAAATGTTGTTGGAACGAGTTGTTGGAATAGGAGAAATAATTTTTCAATACTACTCTTGTGTTTGGTGTCCGATCACAAGGAGGCATCTGCCCAGATTAAAAGATATAAAACAAATACAAATGACAATGCAAGCAGTCCTTACCAACATAGCTGCCACATCGGCAACCATAAGCATTATAAAAACGTTTTCCCAACTCGTAACAGAAATAACGCCAGCTAATAATGGTCCAATAGCAGCGCCTACAACAAAAAAAAAAACAGCAATCAGCTAGTTACTCCTCGGTACACTTACCAGTAAAATAAATAAACAAAACAAACAAAACAAAATAAAATTGTTGCTTATTCAACGGGGTTCCACTCGTCCTGCTGCAAGTCACTTATTTGGGGCCAAAATCACTTGAACTCGTACCACTGATAGTTCTGATCATTTTGTACTATTTTATTTCAAATTGTCAGGCGACACTGTCATGAAGAATTTCTTTCAGGAGAGGCCATCTCGGGAAAATGACTCCCTCACCCTACCATCATCCTTCCCGTGGCAAAGGACAACATGTTTAGGGACTTGAGCAGAACGCTGGGCCATAGTCTATAGAGGCAGTCTATTGTTTTGCTCAGTTTTCTTTTTCTTGCTGTGCCTACATGTCTATCTTCACCTCCCCCCCCCCCCCCCAAAAGGCACCTTATGATGGGGGGGGGGGTAATCCTACGCCTGACAGCCTAATGCTGTAAGGAGGGGGGAGGGGAGGGGGGCACCTCGTAAGAGGAACTGGGCCCAAGTCCTGTTAACACCTTGTGCTGCAATTTGGAATCTTGTTTGTAGCCAAATATTATATTTTTCTTTCTGACAGCTAAATTATTTTTATTTTCTTACCCATAGATCCAGTCCCATCGATAATGGAAGCAACTGTAGCCAGTGCCTTTGAGTTGCCTGATAAACTTCGATGTGTCCCTAATTCAGCTGACACAGCAGTTGTAATTAGTGCATATGGACCATTCACCAGAATACCACACACCATTAATAATCCTGTAACAAAACATGTGAAAAAACAATTACTAAACAGGAAATGCATTTGTTAAAGAAGAAGATCAAAAATGTACACTCCTGTTACTATTTTTGGCCTTTTTGAACATGCCTAAACTCAAAAAGGATGAGGGAGATCCGCTGACTAATCCTAACTAGGACAATGGTGCTGCGGCCGGGGTGAATGGAATGCGCCAAATTTGACTCCACAGCAGAAAATTCTCTATGATCCGACCTTGGCGATAACCCGGCAAATGCATCGAAAGTCAGCGTTTTGCACTACATATGTGAGCTTCTTAAAACAAGCCTGTTTTGTTGCCCGTGTTTGAAAGCCAGTCTACGTATCTGCAGTATCTAGGTCTAGGCCTTATACCTGTGGCACTCGGGGAATGAAATTGTTGATGCAAAGGTTTCGGTAGCAGCTCGAACTGTTGTTCGTGTTAATAGCCAACTGTCTTGTTATCTTGGGCACCTAAGATCTTCCTGATAACGCACCCTGCGAGGTGGTTTTGTCACTGTTCAGGTCTGATGTACAACGCAAGGCGGATTTTTCAACCACACTCCTGTTGAATCTTTGCCTACTCCTAGGAGTAATTTAATTACATCTCTGCTGTACTAGCTGAAGAAAATCAGAATACTTGGAACAAATGTTATGATTTACAGAGCACAGCAATCTGATAAATTTGTCCAGTATGATGATCAATGCGTAGAACATACTAATGCTGCAGGTATGTGTTCAGTTTTCAAGTTTTGTAAACAGGTAATGTGTAGGCGTTCGAGACGCCAGTGGTGGCGTTTCCCTTAAAAAGACGTCAGGCAAAAAATGAAAATCCTGTTGCCTTCGAGCCACCCTTACCCAACTATTGATAAATAGCTTAACTGTTTTCATGCATACCATGATTTTATCAAAATACAAAGTACTGAGCAGGCGGCCCTTGTTAAAGTATCGCATAACACCTTGGGTGAGGACATTATTATTAGGCACAGTGGAATTGTTCCTCGAGCGACTCTTCTTTGCCCCCAAAAGCACGCTATCCGTATGTCAATCAGAGTATGTTAAGCCTCTTTGTGTAAAGCCAACTTTCACTAACAAGCAAACCTCTCTTCGCCACAACTGGTATCACACTCACAAAAAAAGAAAAATGTCTCGAACCTTCGAGCTAACATTCCGTAGTCGTGTTAGATTTTACTCAAGTATTACACTATCACACACAAGAAAATATCCCAAGTTTAAGATACTTCGTTTTACTTACTAATCCATTTCTTCCTGTGTTTTCACAGCAGCAAAACTTCATAATGCTTAAAATCTCATCAGAATGATGGTTGTAATTGTAATAGCACTACATCAAACTCTCAATACCACAGCAAGCCTGTTTCTGCACACAAACTTGCCACACTCACAAAAATGAAGGAGGTCCATAACCTACCAACATGCTACATGCAGCCATTTTCCTAGGCTTGCAGCCTCGCAAAAAACACTAGCATTCACGTTGCAGGTTTCAAACTCGTGCTGTTTTGTTTATTCCATTCACAGAATACTACTTTTGATTTACGCAAATGCTCCAACTTCAATTGCTTCACAACTAATATACGTTGCTGCTAATCTTCCGATAGTCATTTAAACATTTGTCATGCATTCAAATGCCAGCTATCTTCTTCAGGCTTCGTGGATTTTGGATACTCTACTGCTTCAGACCTGCCGTTGTTTGTTTTTTAATGTTTCATGCTCGACCACTGATCTCTATGGTCTGGTGCTGCTGTCGCCTGAAGGGCTTTGTCCCATTTGAGGGCAAATTTTTCCTAGATTTGTGAGTGCACGAGATGGTGGATGAAAGGGTGTGATGGCTGTTGCAAATTCAACCACGATTTCACGGATCGTATAGCAGTACGCTTTTTCAAGGAAGAAAGACAAGAAGTAGAAAAAAAGAAAAAAGCAACAACACAAGAGTACACGCATGCATAACCTTTTTTCATTAAAAAATAGCGGAAAATATGTTTTAAAATTTTCTTTATGGTTCCTGGGCACCAGAAAATAAGGGTCCTCATGGCCCCGTAGTTAATTTTGATCCGACCAAGATAGATAGTGAACTGTCGTTTTCATTTTTGTGTGGGCATTAAACTGCCTAAATTTATTTTGAACTAGTTGTAATCTATTGTAACAACAATTGTTTGCATTGCAAAAAAAAAACGGAAGGTTAAAACGTATTCCCCGAGGCCTGACTGTGACCCTGTTTAAGGCAGCCACACGACTGCTTTAACAAGTGCTTTTCACTGCAATTGTTTATTATTTCACATGGACATTGCTATGAAAATAGACCTGTAAGCGAATCCCCATGACAAAAGCTAAAAAAAACTGCAACAATGCACTGACAACCAAAGCAATGGAGAAAGTTGCGCACAACAGAATAATATTTCTATATCTGGATTCACTTACCAATGTTTGTTGCAAGATTGGTATGTCCAAATTTTTCGTACAGAAAAAGCTGTGGATAAAGGTCAAATTTAAATTAACAGTTAAAAGGACATAACCATCTCACTATTTTTGTGTCCCACATACGTAACTAACAGCTTTCACAACACTTACTCCTACTCCTTATTCGTACTCCTTTTCCAGCGACTCACTGCCATTGGGGTTTCTGTGGTACCATCACGCCAAAACCACTGAAGCGAATTTAATGAAATTGTGTATGCTGGCCAGGTACAATTCGAAGTGAGTCTTATTTTTTTTTTCAGTTCGAAGGCCGGAAATTAAGAAATCCAAAATTGTTAAAAACTAATTGTTACAAATTATTTTTGGTGTGCGTTAATTGTGTAGAGTGTATTACACATGGAATAAGAAAGGAGTTGTACAAACAAACAAACAATTTATCCTCGAGCCCTTAACAACAAGCAATGTGTTTAAAATTTCGGTGGGTTTCTATTTTACTATACACAATCTCAAAAATACAATACTAGAACTTACACAGTATTGGCAAATTTTCGACAGTTCTGACGGGTTAGTTGTTTTTATCACTTCCTACTGTCTGCATCAGGGCGTTGGAAACGTGACTTTCTCTGATTCACATGTGAACCGGAGAAAGTTGCGTTTCCGACGGCCTGATGAAGACAGTAGGAAGTGATAAAAACAACAACTAATCCTTCAGCACTGTCAAAAATATCTAATACTGTGTAAGTTCTAGTATTGTATTTTTGAGAATGTGCGCAGTAAGATGAAAAACCACCAAATTGTGAATTTGACAGACTGCCTGAAACTTATTCGGTCACATGCTGCAGGTGAAAAAAGAAACTATCAATAACTATATATACATCAGTCCAAGATATGGTCATGGGCAGAGAATTATTCATCAGAAAATGCACAACATTGCCACTAATTACCCAATCAATGCCACAGCAGTTACCATATACAACAAATTAAACTTAACGCAAACACTAATGCATTCCTGCAAGCAACGATGGAATCGTACCAGAGTTTGTAGTATTAGAATAAAATTACCCTCAAGAAATTGAACCAATTTCAAAATTAATCATTTGTGTTGTTTTCCTGACCCGGATTACATTTAGGATAACACGGCTTTTTACGACACTTCAAATCTTGCATTAGTGTTAAGCAGGAAGAGCTTTAAACCTTGTCAAAGTCCTACGTTTTCCCCCTACGTTTTTAGCCCAATATCGATTTGCTTACTGCTATCCTACCATATAGTTTCAGCTGGGGCTTATCAACAGAGTCAATGTGGTAACTCCCGCTACGTAATCCATCTCTTCTTACATAACTG
This sequence comes from Lithobius niger, assembly GCA_023313725.1. Taxonomy (NCBI): domain Eukaryota; kingdom Metazoa; phylum Arthropoda; class Chilopoda; order Lithobiomorpha; family Lithobiidae; genus Lithobius; species Lithobius niger. Next base: position 28,774 of record JAHWFP010025081.1, read on the forward strand.
TCTGGAAATAGCTGGTCTCGCTTCTTGGCTCAATCTTTTGTGCACCAAGACTTGTGGACTGTTAAAATGAATTTGATAAAAAAAAAGGAGAAGGGCCGTAACTCGAATCTTACTTCTGTCCAAAGAGGGTGGGTATTTAGCCGTAACTCCATAGCGGAAAATTCGGTGTTTATGCGATCTTTCATGCGTACGTGATTCTAGGTTCTGTCTAGCATTAACTCGGCTCCTTTATTTTCATTTGTTCAGGAAATTAGTTTACTAGTTTATTTACATGTTTTCGAGCCCCAACTGTTGGACCGATTTTCCGTAACGCTTGTAGTGCTAGTTTAGTTATTTGGACATATTTCCAACCAACTATCGCTCACTTTCACACTGTAGATTGTTCAAATACTTGCAAATTTTTGATTGCCTCCAGCAATCTTCATCAGGCGATCTGAGGGTTGTTTCTCTCCATGTTTACTGTCAGATTGTGGAGTGGAACGTAAACATGTAAACAAGGAAAGAAACAACCCTCAGATCGCCTGATGAAGATTGCTGGAGGCAATTTAAGTATTTGAACAATCTACAGTGTGAAAGTGAGCGATAGTTGGTCGGAAATATGTCCGGAGAAATTGATAGTTCGTTCACAGTGTAACGTGTGTTCAATGTAGAAGCCAAACTTGAAGTAGTTAAACCTTATTTAATGCGGAATAATCATGACAAGATTTGGGTTACATTATTACGTTCTTTCTGAACACAAGAATCAACGGGAATAGAACACCGGGCTTTGACGCCCTTGACTTATATATGCTCCGGTCGGATCCAGAGCTCCACCGGACAACCAATCAGCTCGTGAGTTCGTTAACCAATCCAGTCCATGGTTACAAAGTGTTCACCAATCGTGGCCAACAATACTTGGCCACGTTCTCCTGCACGTCCGCTCATGGTTTTGGCGCAAAACCTGAAAGTCCTTGCCGTTACACAAGTGATTTTGGCGCCAACAAGAGTCAAGCACAACACAACAGCACACAGGTAGGTACGAGGGTGAGCCAATGTCCGTTACAACAGTATTCGTTGTAATGGTATTTTTAGTGCTAGTTTATTAGTTTGCTTTACAGTATGTATGAAGCTTTTAGTTAATTTTGGTACAGAAAAAATTTGATTTAAGGGGATGAAACATTGACTTCCTTCAATTTATGAAGCTTTAATTAATTTCTACAAGGTCAGAAACCATAAAATAACTTAGTTACACCCCACATAAGGATGGGGTGGGTGGGGGGGACATAACTAGGTGATTTCTTAATTTCTGGCCTAAAGCATTTTAGTGGGGTGGGCCGTAGCTTTGCCAGGGCTGTTAATAGGAGATTTAAGGTATAAACAGTTGCGACAAAAGTAAAGCACGGAAAGAATTAAATGAATGTCATAAGACGTTTGTGGTCTCCCACGATAATTTGTGGAGGGCGTTCGTGGTCCTAGAATGGTTAAGAATATTTGCTACTATGTTGTCAGAATCTTATTTTTACAAAACAACGGTAAGATGTGTACGACTTCATGGCCTGCGTGGGAATTGGTGTTGAGTTGGGAGGTGCGATACGTAGGCCTTCTATAAAACAAAGTACCGGTAGACTCCTTCCTCGTTTAAAGGCTATTTTAAGACTACTAACTGGCCAGAACGGAATTACTAAAACCAATGACAGCAAGATTGATATTTGCTCCAGTAAGTAGGCAAAACCCTATGTAGCAAAGTTTTTAATGCAGGTTATAGGTGAAAATAATTATCGTCATGCAGTTGCAACTCGGAATCAGAACTGTAGAGTATTTTTATTGTAAACACATAGCATTATAGCAAAAGCTAAACTAGTAATTGCACGTATTTATGCCACTTCTGGTTTACTGTTATTGCCGTTATTGCAATAAACTATACGTCCTGCTGCAACAAAATTGTAATTTACTTACCATAGGGATTGCACTCAACAGCATGCCCATGCATGTACTGGCACTTGCACCACTGTGATCACTGATCAAGCCTGCTATAATGCCTCCAATAATCCCTCCCACATCAAATAACGTGGACAAATTGGCTGCCTGCTCAGCAGTAAAAGAAGCTGAAAACAAAGAGTTGTCCATTTTAATTTCCCTCTTACTACACACACAAACAAGCTCCTTATCAGAGAACTTTACTCACTTGAGATATTGATGTACCTTGGAAGCCAATATAAAAACGTGTAGCTCACCAACTTGGCAAAAAATAGGCACAACGAAAACTCAATCACACCCTAAAAAAAATTAATTTAGTTCAGAGCTGGTTTTGCGTACATTAATGTTTTGTTTAATTGGTGAGAAAGTGTTAACTTTGGTCTTCTTCAACAATAGCCACAATTGAGCACTTACTGGAATTGTGAGAGCTTTTCTGAAGCTAATAGGTTGAGCTGACTCGGACGAATGGCCAGAATCGCTGTTTCCCAAAATGGGCTTTTCTTCTTCGCTCTGTAAGACAGAAGTGCTTTATATAATTGTTTCCCCAAGCTATAATGCAACACGAAACTAAGGTATTACCAGTGACCCACAAATCTTTCGACTTGCCGAACAGCAACATAACTTTTTTTGTTGTTGTGTGTTAACTGATTTGTTAATTGACTTTTACAAAGAGAAAAATACAGAACCACCAGCCCAAAATTCCTTCCCACATGGAACCAACTGGTTTACCAGTCCCTCAAATGGACTTAAGTGATCACCCAATCTATCAAATATTGGCAAAATGATTCCCCCTCCTCCACAAATCCAGCTATCTCAAGAGCAGGGTCCATCACAGGCGAGGAGAAAAGCTCCAAAGGCCTTAGCCCAGCTAACTGCCGACTTACTGAAGTAGTTAAGTATTTGTGCCCAAATAAGAAAGGATGGAAGATAAGCGGACAGACGAGCAACCGATCCGTAGGGTGCCCTGACCAGGAAAATTCAGATGGACAGGGATGAAATGTTCAAATGAGCTACAGTAGCTGGCAACCACAACACGCACAAAGAAAACGCCTGGCACAAGACAGGTCTGCTAAAAACTTTTTAACACCAAGCACCGTTAGATGAGCTTGCATTTGCATAATAACACTTAGGTGTGCCACAGACATTGGCAAGAAACAAACTGAGGTAGTGCGCAGACGTGTCCAATGACAAACACTTCACCTTATCAAACTGGACCGAGAAATCTAAGAAACTTGTGAAAACATAAGTTATAAACTTACTGCAAGCTTCTACACACCAAAATGTATCGAATGACCTTGAAAGTTCACTTTACAATTTAAATTTTCCATACTAAAATGCATAATCTCAACTCAAAAAGTACATTTACCGTATTTCTGAAAATTTTTGACAGCTTTGATTCTTGAATCAATTCTTGCGGTCTTCGTCAGACCTACTAAAAAGTGTGTTATTACGGTTTACATTTCGCTGCACTTCGTTGTCCGTGTTTTGAACCTGCTCTCGCTGTAGCCCCCGGTATTTGTGAGCGTTACTTCTAAGGTCACTCCAGCACCATAGGAGTTTTTCATAAAGATCGCAGGGTACCAGGAACTGGATTGTGGGTGCTGCTGGCGCTTGAATATTCATCAGCTTTTTGTTGTTCCATTCATATGCTTTAATTACTAGTGATTCCAGATTTCTTAGGTGTGAATTCCAACCTTTCTCGGGGTGAATTGGAGGTCAACAAATGACTGAGTAGTTGCCCAATTTATTCTGTACTGTGTACTGTTCGTGTGGTGTACTGTGATCCCGTTTTCATCACTTCTACTCCTTGTTAACAGCCCTGTTCATTCGAACTCTGTTATGCACTCCCTTTCTTATTTCACTATGTAAGAGGCGTCGCCGTCACCACGCAGTACTTGACATACCGCCTACCACATGTTTTTAATTTCCAATAGGGACTGTTCTTCCTCGTTCCGCACCATAGTTGTACTATGTTCCTTTCTCACGTTGATTTGCCTCTTCACAAGCCTTGATTTTAGGCCTTTCTGTTTGCGGAAGTACGTATCGCAACCCTGGATGTTTAGAATCCTTGGCAACTCTTCGCCGTGGCTTCTCAGTTTAAGTCAGCCCATCTCTTTATCTCTTTCTCCGTCTTCCTCACTTATGTGCTGGTTTCCCGGTTCTTTCCTTCAACCTTCTTTAACATGGTGGCTTCTTTCATCCATTGATTAAGAGCCCCCGGTGGGTACCCCAAGAGGCTACCCATCTTAATGCTCATCTTGAACATGCTCAAGATGAGCCTATGCTACAGGCTCGACATGGGACACTGTCGAAGGAAACGAGCACGTTGTCGTCTAATTCCACTTCCTTCAGGAGATTAGTCACTTCTTGTGTGTTTTAACCGCTTAAAACACACAGGTGACTTATTACACATCCTAAAGGAAGTGAAATTACTCAAATTAGATGAAATCAGCCAATACGAGTTTTTACCGATCCGATCCGGAAGATGGGTAAAGCGATCTGATCCAATCCGATAAGATACCAACACCGATGTCAATACCAATACTACTTCAGTAAACGAAATAAGAAACCAAACAATTCCGCGGTACTTGAAGGTTTGATACACTCCCAGTTGAAGCCACAATGCTAGAAGATGACATGGACAGTCTTGCTAGGTAATTCCCATTGGAAATTCCTAGGCAGTTTTGCATGGCACAATTGATGTGTATCACACGAGGCATCACAGGGCCCTTCATTAGCGAAAATTCCACAGATGGCTGAGGTTAGGCTTACACCCAGGACCTCTGGTACACCAGATAGGCATGCCGGCCAGCAGGCCAAATTACCCCACAATGCTCCGTTACTATTTTGACATTCGTTTAGGAAGAACTTCGCAATTTTAGGTTTCTAGGCGCCAGCCCTAGCACCGATCGTCCCAGATAAATAAGTTGCCCATTGCGATGATTGCGACTTGTTAATCATTTCAGGCCTGATGCCATAAACCTAACTGGCTGAGTGTGGGCACGCTACTCCAATGGGGGGGGGGGGGGAGGAGATCATGACTCGCTTAGCTTGACGTCACATAACATTCCCCCAACGCACTCAATAGTGACTTTCCACGAATGAACCAATCGGAGGTTGCAATCAAAGCTGCGTGGTTGAGAAGTTTCGACTGCTTGAACCGAACATTATTTTCGTCAAATTTCACAGAAATTTTGATGACACCACCAGCCAAAAAAAAACAATTTCGAGTATTATTCCCTAGTAAGTGATAAAGCAATGAATGGACCCACAATTGTCACACACTAATAAACGATTTAATTGCGGGTCCATTGCTTATCAGGAAACAATCCTCAAACCGATCTACTTATCCTGCAAATTCATTTTTTCAATTCAGGTAATAGGTAGATAACATCGACTTGATAATCTGAAATACAGGTTCTAAAACATCCGATTCCAGAATTGAACCTATGGTACGTTACCAACGTTGTATAACAGGAACGTTGAAGTTAATGACGTCATACAATGATGGAAACGATTACTAGGAATCGTCGATTGTAACTCATGTGCCGGCTGCTCCATATTATTTGTTGGTAGTATTTGTTCTAGCCAATTACGGGAAGGGGTGGAGATGTGGGGGGGACGTGCAAGTTTTAGTGGGGCACCATTTCGAGTTGGCCAAACTCGCAAAATGTCTGGGACTATGACATCATGCCTTCACATCCTTTACCCAAGTTGTAAGATTTGAGGACGACGTGGTTATGATCCCCAAAACCCGTAAAGTCCCTACAATACTCGACAAACTAAACTAGTAGCACCAAGACTTTTCCTGTATGAAAGAGGACGAAGTTCAGGGTCCATGCCCTTTCTCAACATCCTGATCACAGAACCAGACAGTGGAGTACCCAATTCAAACCATACAGCCAACAAAAACATGAAATCCAATTCAATACGGGCCATCTGATCACCCAGTTTAAGGCCATTGCCTAGAATGAAATGCGCCGATAGATGCAATACTCCTCAAACCCAGGATTTGCCTGGCTGCACATCGAGGAAGCAAAACAGAAGTTCCTCTAGTTTTGATATCCTGGAGGATCTCTCAATAAGTACATCAAAAAAGGCATTACAAACCCGGAAAGGTAAAACTGGCGACAGAAAGTAGAAAAGTAGAGATGCAGAGGGTACCACTTACCTAAAGTCATAACCAAATTATTATGGATTCACCACAACTAGAACCATACATTTTACTGCTTAATAACTTTTACTTGCTTGTTACTTTAATAATAATAAAACTTCATTTTAGCGTTAGGTATGTGTTCAACTACATTTAACTAGATGGTACTACTGTGTGACGCTTTTTGGCAGTTTTCCTAAGTTCGACGCCTAAGGACTCATGAATCCATGCACATATCCGGCTGCTTGTAGGAAGGCTCTCACCAACACTGGTAAGAAATGTTAAGCTGCTTCTTATGAACTTGTAGAAAGATTTACATTCGCAGTTAGGCTTTTAAGAACGCAGTTGAAGTTGGTGATTATATTTTTCATCCTGTGGTGGCTCAATTTGACCAATTCAGCCAAATGGGTAAAACGAACGATCTAAGCCCACATAATCGTGGCCAAACAAGGCATTATTGACAAATACAAACTTGACAGAAAGGTATTGCAAAACAATTGAGATTTCGCCACAGTTTGTTATGATTGGCAAAGAAAAAACATGTCAAGACAGAGGGGAAATTGAGGCTTAATGGCGTGTTGACATAGGCTTGCATCACCCATCTAAAGAGAAGATGTTGTAGAGCATGTCTATCATCTGCCTGTGAAGATCACAAACTGGCAAATCTTTGTCAAAGCAATTGCAAACCATCCATGGAGCTATCATGAGAGTTCTCAGCATTTACCTCGTTAAGCTTCACAATCATCATCAAGATGTTCACGCTTGACCTCACGGTTTTTTTTGAAGCAGATTAACCTTTGGGGAGCTACTCTTGCTTCTGGCAACAAGCTGGTGAAGGAGTGTAGGGGCAGTCCCGAAGGTTGGGGCAGCAGACTTGGAGGCACAGTTGCTAAAAGTTTGCTTGCACTTGGTGGTTGGTAAGAGTTGAAGTCACTAACTGACCTGAGGTCTGTGCGGCAGTGTGCCCACTATCATGTTCAGGGGATGCTTGTTCTGCAAGATACAGAGGGCAATCTGCTGCCTTAATTTCCTGGCTCTGGGGCTATGGTTGTCCCTGACATTTTCCTCCTCATCCTTGTACTTAGTTTCTGTGCGTTATGTTTCTTGTTTTTGTTTTTTATATTCTAAGATTGTACCTTTTGTACGGTAAATACTTAAATAAAAAAATAAATAATATTGCAAGATCAAGAAGAGCCAGGAGACGTATGTGTGCAGCTGGTCTGAAAGCCTGCGGAAATGCTGGAGATGCCAAAAGTCACACCGCAGATGGTGAAACCGGTGTAATTTTCAGCTTCTTTAGTGGCCATCGAGCTTTCAGACCAGCTGCACACAGACACCTCCCGGCGGTTCTTGGGCTAGCAATAACCCCTGATTGCTCCCAAAGTTCTTTTAAACTTTTTGAGGACATGAAACAGATATCACAAGGTAAAGGGTAAACAAAGCAAGCAGTCTGCACTAAAGACTGGCCTTGTGAGGATACACGATAAACTAATCTGAGAAAGAAAGAAAAGACACTGCCTTGACTGGGACTCGAACCAGGATTTCCCGTTTACTAGCCGGGTGCTCTAACCACTGCGCTACCGGGGTGGGTTCTGGCTATGTAGCTAAGTAGCTGTTCAATCTTTCTCAGTGGTGACCTAGAGGTTACAAACATACATACAAAGAGGGAAAGCAGCAGTGCTTCTTGGCATCCACACTACAAGTAGAAATCGCAAGGTAAAGGTGAACGAAGCAAGCAATCTGCATTAAAGACTGGCCTTGTTAGGATACTTCACTAGTTTGCATCATCACATGCAGATAATAGGAGTTTTCTACTACAACTTCGTAGTTCGCTCATCATGTTCGATTAGTGTATTTGAACTTCAAAATCGGTAAAAATTAAGTGAAATTATTTCGGCCAGTACGATAGGGCACAGTCTCGCAAACAGCAGCTAGGGCCGTTTTCACCTCAGAAACCAGTTTCACATCTTCTTCTGTGAAATTACTACTCAGATTTCTCAGTTCAGTTTGATAATATGAAGTGTTTTCCATTGGACACTATTTGTCCGTGTTGACTGCTATGGTCACCACCTCAGTTCGTTTCCTGTCGACGTCTGTAGAACAGCTAAGTGTTATTACACAAATGCAAGCTCAGCTAATGGTGTTCGGTGTTTGAAAGGCTTTAGCAGACCTGTCCCTTGTCAGGCTTTTCCCATCTCAGGGCGGGTCGTGGTCGCCAGCTACTGTAGCTAATTTGAACATTTCGGCCGTGTACTTCTGAATTCCCCTGTCACGGGCCCCCAACGGAGCGGTTGCTTGTGGTCCCATTTTCTTCCAGTCTTCCTGATCTGCTCCAATAAGGCTCATTCCTTCGCCGAGTCGGCAGTTAGCTGGGCTAAGGCCTTTGGAGGCTCATCTCCCATCCCGCTTTCTTCATTTGTCGCTCTGGAGACTTGACTTGCCGACATCATTTGTCCTGAATAACATATGCACAGCCTGAAGAGGAAGCTCCACGAAAGTCCCCGATGGAGACTCAGTGATGTCATGAGACAGAATGACCACTATCTTTAACTTCATCGCTAATGATACAATAGCATCGTTAACGGCCAGCATTACTTTGATCGTAAGTCTCGTTTCTAAGCCCTCGTTATTTTACCGTAAATCGTGGATTAAACGCCCATGGGCTTGTGCATTTAATTTGGCAAAAATAGGAGGGTGGGCTTTAAATCAAGCATTATCAATTTTCTAACCTTTATGGATATCTATTACAGAAAATTCGATGCTTTTGAACAATCTCTGAAAGACCAATCTTTAAATCCTTTTAATTGCTGTGAAGAAGGGAGGAGGCTTAAGTGATAGATGCCCAGGCCTTGTGCAGGTGCTAGGAGCTACAGGAAGAGTCCAGTATTACTACAGGGAGGGAGAAAGGGTTAGTAAACATAGCAAGCACTACTATCTTTATTCACATCATATAACTTTTAGGTAATTTTTCTTAGAAAAAAGGCAATTTGAGGGGTGGGCTTTAATTCCACTATTTTATGATTTTGACTTTACAGCATTTTAGGGGGTGGGCTTTAGCTTCAACTGGGCCTTTAATACACGATTTACGGTAATATGAAAATATCGAGTTTAATACGAAATCAGTCGAAACCGTGTTACTAGAGAAGGAAGGTACGCCAACACTATCATTTGATAAGCCTAACTGGTCTGAAACATTAGCATTTCATACTATGGATTCATGTAAATTAAAATCACTACATACCACCTGTTTTGGGCTGTTATGAAAACAGTCGGAAAGGGCAGAGATCAAAGTCCCGCTCGAATCTGCTTTCCGATGGACCAGTATTGATCAGATTTTCTCCATATTTTTTTGATTATCTGAAATTTTCTCCACAGAGCCAAGCTTGCAAAATGAATATAATCGCGGTCTAAAATCACATAACTTACATTTTCTGCACGCTCGCGATGGTTACCCAGTGTTTACCATTGACTCCATCTACAATTTCCGAATCGGACATTTTGACAAATTAAACTCAGACGAATTCAGCCCTACTCTTGATCAATCAGGTTGCACTTCCAAACTAGGGTGTACCAAAACGAAAACGGGAAGGAAGCATCGTTGTTTTGGTTTGATAATGAGCAAATGAGCATTTTTTAAGAAAAGTAAAAAAATTTGACAATTAGTTATTCTCGGCATGCATGAAGAAAAATGAGCATGAGCGTGTTGTGTTAGTATGTGCGTTAAAAAAAATTCAAAAAATTAAGGGCTTCACTGACATGGCATGAAAATGAAGGATCTCAGGATTTGGGAGCGGTGGAATGGAGGGGGGGGGGGGGGGGGCTGGAGAATTGGGCACAGGTGAACAAGTACGTTACTACACAGAACTAACATGCCAATTACACCAAAATAAAACACATTTACTGTCTATGAAAAAGAATAAAATAAAAAGGATAAAAACAAAACCAAGCAAGAGGAATAGAATGGTGGGTCTTCTGATGTTAGAGAAAAGAAAAACTGCCACAGAAAATATCTGAACATTAAATAATAAAAGTTACTATAGAGTAGAAAAACACATGCAAAATAAATGAACAATTAATAATGATTTTATACCTTATTTGAAGAACGAAATGAATAAGTTCTAACTGGATGGGAAGCTGCAGCACAAGACGCAGCATTACAATTCCAAAATAAAGAAGGATTAGCCTGGAGGAAGACATGTAAACATGCAACCTCATTAGCTCAAGGCAAACATGCAGCATGCTAACGCTCACTCATTAGTTACAATTTATTTCCATAAACAAAAAAAATCTGCATGCATTAAAAATCGACCAAAATATGCAAGTTCAAGACAGTATTAGAGAGCGACGATATGCTTCATAGAATAAACCGTTAGGCCTACTGGATTACTTTGAAACTCATTAGAATCACCTGGAACGCTGAAATTATTCATCACCTTCTCTTTAAATTCAGGTTACTGTCTGTATCTTGCAAATTTTCGACTGTATCAACAGTATAGATCGGACACAATCAAGGAAAAATAAGTCCTCTAGTTATATCTTTGTCGTTTTCGTCTGCTAGAAAAGAACATCCAGGGCCCTCAATGTTTCCAATGGCAGCACCTTGGAAACACCTTGGAAACACCAGAAACGAAATAGAAGAAAACGGAATTGCAGTCCATTGCATGAACACAAGATTGGCTGGGACAAGACGAAGATGCTGGTGAGAGCAAACTCTAAAGGAGGTCAACACTTACGGCGCCTAGAGTCTAGGGATGGGCCAGTAACCGAAACCAAAACCGAATTTTCGGTTTTTACTGAAAACCGATTCGGATTTTGCGTCGGTTTTTCGCACGGTGTTCGAAAAATAAAAAATTCATCTGTTTTTCTAATATTTTTTTTAATAATTATCATTTTGTACGTATAAAGGATAGTCATTAAAAAGAAAATAGTAGAGGAAAACGGTGCCACAGGTAGGCCCATGGTCTACGCGCTGCTGAAAGTGAAAGCAGGAGTGAGTGAGAAGCTAGTAATACAAACGTTACAAGAAAACAAACTAGAAATAGTTGGGTGGATGGTGGCAAAAACCGAAACCGAAACCGCGGTTTTGTGTAACTGAAAAAATGAAACCGACCCATCCTTACTAGAGTCTATCGCAATCTAGCAAGACTTGCGTGATAATTTCCCGTAATGAATTTCAGGGCCCATCAACCCCAAATGTCATGCACCTGGTGTGTAAAGACTTGTATGGCTTACTGAAGAAAAGATGGAGTGAAGGAAGAAAGAGAAGAAAAAGCCTGGGCCTTGTTGTTTATGAGGACCATGGCATATGGGCAGAGTTCAGCAAATTGTAAATATAGGGCCCAACAATATAAAAATAGGCCGCCATTTGCATAAGCTTATCTTGTAAATATCGGGGATCCATGAACGTTCCTTCCAAGCAGACGAAAACAACAAAGATGTAAAATGACGACTAATTTCACCTTGATCGTGCCTGATGAAGACTGTTGATAAACGGTCGAAAAATTGAAATACAGTATAACCTCGTTAATAAGAACTCGGATAAAAAGAATTCCCGCTTAATAAGAACTTTTTTCAAGATTTTGGTTGGTCAGCTACTCAGTCAGTATTAAATAGTATACGGCTATAGCGAACTCTGTTAATACGAAAGTACGGATAAGACAAACAAATATTAACAATTCTAGCTTATTTTTACGAATTTGCTGTTCGTAACGATTTCTATTTCCTCCCTCTTGAATTTCGTTTTGTTTCACGCAAAACATCAGTCGCTAGTTGACTCCATCTTGGAAAGTGAAAAGAGTTTTGTCCGTTTGCGCAAACGCGAAGGTCAAGGACGAATGAAAAGAAAATACCATATACCGGTAGGCTACATTTTTTTTAAAGTTGCAGTAAAATTTCTCTTGTCCGTTTAATAAGAACTACAGTTAATAAGAACATTTTGAGCAGTCCCCTCAAAGTTCGTATTAAAGAGGTTTTACTGTATACAGACAGTATCCTGATTTTGAAAGTGAGCGCGGTGAAAAGTTTCCAAGTTCCAGACGATATGCTTGTCTGTTAATTGCACAGTTTAACAGTTAGTAGGCTAAGGGCTTTAGCTTTGGTTAAATAGCTTGAGAAAGCTTTAAGCCAACCGGATTAAGACTACCACCGTGCAACATACCATTTTCCAACATACACCTACCATCGATCCAAAATAAAACGTACAAAGGTGGCATAGCCTACATCCAACGTAAGTGAAAACCTAGTGTAGCCATGCCTTCAGCCATACACATTGAAATCAAACTTGTTTAGTCAAGTTGTTGTTTCTGTACGGCAACTAAGCATTCACGGCTAATATTTTCTGTCGATAACTAGACAGATTTCTAAGGCTGGGCTTTTTCCACCCGAGCCGATCATTTAACGAAACTGGCCGATACCAAATCCCGATTACGGATACTAAATCTCGATAACCATCCCAATTCCCAATTAACTGAAAACTGTAGTACTGAAGTATGTCTTTATAAAAAAAATTACTCCGAAATCATTGCCTAAATAAAGCATAAGCCTAATGCACATAAATTATTTTGTTAATACTGATTTAAAATAATACTGCATATGCAAATCATTCAAGAAACAAAACCCCCACAGTATTTTTGACCAACTTCGAAACAGTAAGAGACAGCTGCTTGGGGCTTGGAACGCTGTTGAAAAAACCTTCAAAATGATGTCTTCAAACCAAGGCTACACCGATATCGATACTGGATCGGATCGGCAGCTAATATTTGCGGTATTGTTATCGGATCAGTATTGGCAAATTTTGCAGATACAGTCAAACATCGTTATAACAATATCTCTTACAACAATAAACCTGTTATAACAATGCTATTTTTTGAGGCTCTTTAAGCAGCAATGCATGCAAAAGTAATTGTTTATAACAATAAACCTAATACAACATTTTACTTTTAAAGGACCCTTGGACATCGTTATAAAGAGGTTTCACTGTATATTGATAACTCTGGAACCGTTCGAGATTAAGACATGCGGTTTGCGGCGTTTTGATCAGGAGATCGCTGACTATCTTCTTAGCTATGTTTTAACTGTGGGTTACTATTAAAAAAAATTGGACTTTATTATTATTGGACTTTTGCAGAAAAAAATACACCATTGATGACATTGGGGATACACTTTTGGATATCGGTACCGATAAAATTTTTAAAACCGGTTCGGTATCGGATCGGTAAAGATGGTATAGGTGCAACCTTAATTCAAACATCAAATTCTGTCAACAAAAAGATCTTTCGTTTATTATGATTTACCTGGGTTTTGTCTACTGATATGTCTATAGATACTGTAAGGATCGGAATCGGTAATCGGAATCGGCCCAGCCTTACCAATTCCTCAACCGTAATTTTATTCTGTCTTACATGCAGGCTCTCAAGACTTGGAGCTACAGTGAGACCAGTCCAGTGATCTCTAAAAATGATTTGTGCCTGAGGAGTTTCAGTGGTTTTTACTACAACATACTAGGTTTATTTCAGATGGCAAGATCAATATCTTGTACGAAATTTTAAGTCGTCTCGTTCCAGAGGAAGCATGTTGCTATATATCTCTGTTTTGGGGCTTTTTTTTTTCAATTAACTTCAGAAGGATTTAAGGTACAAATTGCTACCAATTAAAACTAAATTAATGCAGCTACGGTAGTTAAAAAGTACAGCAATAGCATTTTACATATACCTTCATTAATAAACTCCAATTTTTCAGCCGAACCGAACCAAACAAACCTTAAATGATCAGAACACCGAACACTTCCGAATCAAACAAAAACGTACCAAACCAATCAACCTTTACTTAAATTTTAAACAACAAAAGATTCATATATTTATCAAAGTGTTAGTTTCTTAACAAATGCAGGTACATGGTATGTTCACATGGACTTGTAAGTGCACATACGTGGAAACTTGTTTTAAGCATAAAGAAATCTCTTGTACTTTTATATTTTCCTTCATAACTTCTAAACTGTTAAGAGCTAGAAAGTTGTGGTTTGGACCTTCAGAAAGCGGGTGAAGAACCTTCAAAATGTTGTATTAAACCATCAAAAATTCGTCAATTAGAAGTAGAAATACGTTCGGTTTGTCATTTTTCATTTGAAAGACCCAGAACCGAACCGAACCGAACACCCTCTGTTCGGCCATGTTCGGTTCGGTTCGGTTCAGTTCGGTTCGGTTCGGTTCAGCCTTATAAACTAGCATGGAATACAACGAACGACTTGAGATAATAAATAATTTAAAGAAATTAAAATAAACCACTTTTAAACGGTTAATCGCTGGAATCTTAACATCATAATACTGGTAGTCTTTTGGTGAATGACCACTGGTTGTGTCAGTTGTGTAGCGAGCAGGTAGGATGCCTTTGCCCATCAACTAGCATGCTTTCACATAAACTATAATGGGTTGTTAAATATTTCAGCGTGAAGGATAAAGTTAAAACAAATTTTCCAATATTTTAGCCATTTTTAGAATCTGATGGTTGTATCGATTTTAAGATTTACAGCAGACAAATAAAACAATTTTTCTTTTTTTTTAGTTTTCTCTTTTTACCCCAAAAACGAAAACGCTTCACCGGTTACCATCAGTCAATTTCCTGTAATTCTAGAAGTATCGGTTTTGAAAACAGTATCGGTATCGAAAAAGGTATCAGTATCGAGAAAGTATCAGTACAGAGAGTCTTGTGATACCAAAACTTGGAATAATAAAGTATCGGTATCAGTATCGCATGTTAAAAAACCTTGTTTTGCACACCCCCGTTTAAACTAGACAAAGACTATTATTAAGAATAAATAAAACTGAGTAGCTGTCTATTAGATTGAACTCTTTTTGAAGGCAAAGCAGAAGTGACTTTAAAAAAAAGAAGACAAGACAATCACAACGTTTGTGAAGTTCCCTAGTAATGAATACAAACAGCAAATCTCCGTGTATCCATAAGCACAATCTTGAAGTCGACAAATAAATAATCTGTCACCAGTGAATTATATTTCGGCCAAAAATTAAAATCAAATAAGATAACTTCCCTCGTAAGTTTGTACTAGTAGTACAGTTATATATATCATACAAAACGCAGGCACAGTCTAAAAATAACTTGTGGTTGTCCCCCAGACTTGTTCGTATTATAATCCAACAGCACGACATTGAAAGATACCACCTAATCCAAAAAATGCTGCAAACTCCATTTTTTCCCGTAGGGGAATAAAGTATGAAAGTTTTTCTCCTTACCCTAGAGCCGCAACGAGAAGTTCTCATTCTGCACATGCTGCCGTCGTACCGTTTTGAGAGATTTTAGAGTAGTTATACATACTACACACTCCTGCTCGCTTCTTCCCTTAACTCAGCATTGCACATGCGATAGAAAATAACAATTGCAGACAAAACGAGGGTCGCTCGCATGAACGCCAAAATTATGTCGTCATAGACCGGAAACGACATACTACGATAGCTTGCCAAACTGTCAATATGAATGGGATGCTCAAAATAGACTCCCAATAATCAATTGAAAGTCTTGTACATGCCATGTTTTAAAATGGTCTTTGAACATGGGATTGAATAACAGTAGGTAAATTAACCTATGTGAAGTATCGAAAAGTAAAGAGGAATCATGCCGGGAAGTAATGTCCCTTTACTTTAACAAGTGAACCAAGTCCCTAGCTTAAAATAAGATCAAATAGGCTGAGTGACATATCGACACAACCAATCAAGAATCTAAAAATGCAAAGCCATTATAACTATCATGATAGGCATAAGGCTACGGGGAGAGAAGCCAAAGTACGAGTCATTCAAACACAACCCCACCAAGCATTTGATGAAATGATTGCTAGGCTACATGCTATTGTTCGTGGTTACCATTCACGGAACACAAAACACCAGTACAAAAGCACTAATTTGGTACTTTCTACAGCTCGTGCATCAGACAAAAACCAAGAGACTACCCACACGTGGATAATTGCAGAAACAAAGCATGCAGTTCAAATTGCAAGGCAGCAAATTTATTAAAATTACCGCCAAGACGATCAAGAGCAAACTATGGAGGAAAGTTACCTATGCCATGCCCACAAAAATC
>JAHWFP010025098.1:0-13661 GCA_023313725.1 Lithobius niger
GCCACTGTAACGGCTACGGCAGGGTTAGGCGGGATATTCGAATATAATTTTGTTTAAATGGCGGCAATTAAGGCTTTTTACGTCGTGCTTAATTAAGACTTTAAGCGCGAAACAGCGATTAGGAAGGTAATTGAAAAAGAGTAAAAAGTTTAAGCTTGCGGGGGGGATTAACGATCGTGTGGCTTAAAAATTCATCGTGATGCACGCGTCTAATTTTAAACCCTTTTTATTATTTTTGTCTTATAGACCAAACCTTGCGGTAGTTGCATTGCTGTGTTGTAAGTTTACAGAACGGATTGTTGAGAGGCCATTAAAAGGCTATTCCTCCCAGCGCCATTTTCCCCAATCCTCCACGTCAAGTACGGCCCCAAAGTTTTATTTACTTAACCGTTAGTCTTTCCCTTGCTAAAAATCAGTTTTAAAATGTGGTGTCTAGGAGATTTTCTGTTGAATATTGGGAGAACTTTATTTACTGCGGGACGCACGTACGTATATGATCCTTTGCGCGCTTACAATAACCATGACATTTCATCTCTGTGTGTGCATGTACTAATTTGCTAATAATTACCATGAGGTCAAAAATCTAAACCTCTAATGCGGTAAAAATTATAATTATTTATGCCAATAGATCGCCGAAGAAAAATTATAAGATAAAAACCTAATAAATTATAAACTGCGATTTTAAAATACGAAATTCATACCAATTTGTGACGACACAATTAATGCGTTCATGCTGGTTCGTCTATTAGACGCAATGCCAACTGAGACTGTAGCCGCGTTCTTCGCTACGAGGAACTCGGCTACCATCTCAGTTGACCTTGGCGACGGTACCATGGCGGATGCGATCGGCGCATGGCTGTTATAAGGCAGGCGGGATGCTGCTTTAAAGTGACACTACCACAGATTGAAAAACGTACGAAAATGTCGTGGCGCCATCTAGCGGCAGTGATGTCGTTAACCTTCGCAGCTTGTTCCCAGGAGCACGAGGAAGTACCACATTTTCACTCACTGATTAAAGACGGGCAGCCACCAAACGAAATTTTAGAGCATCTAGCGCTGTCTAGTTCTCTTTAGCGTTTGCTCGCAGCCAGCGAAAAAATGTACAAAGAAATATATCAGTTTTAACACAACAAACAAGCTACGAGCCTGTTGAATTATTGAGTAAAAATGTGTTATGTCTGCGGCCTTGCAGTGCTGGAAACACCGGTTCTCGTCAGATCCCCGAAGTTAAGCAGCATTGGGCTGGATTGATACTTGGGTGACCGCCTGTGAATCTGTCTATGTTGCAGAAATAGGGCCTTAGGGCTTCGGGCAGGAGTGGTTAACGCTCGTTAAACTCTTGAATGATCCCTTTTGAAACAGGGCGCAAACTGCCCTCGGTCACCTAATGGCGGCCGCATAGCCCGTCGTCACCTCCAGATGAGGATGATTATGAGTAGACGGCGGTGAGAGGGACAATTTAGCCGGAGAAATCCAAGTGGAAAACCCCAGGTGACATGCCACAATCGACATGGGCACGAGCCACCACAGGGCCCTTCTCTTCCCGGAAAATGCCAGGTGGTGGACGAGGCCAGGGTCGAACCCGGACCTCCCAGGCAGAAAGCGGTGAAGATTAACGTATTAATGACACTAGGTAGCGCTACGGTAAAATAGAAAGAAAATACCCTGGCGCCATCTAGTGAAAGTAATATCGTTAATCTTTATAGTTTGCTCCCAGGTGCACGAAGATGGTCCCAAATTTTAAGTCAGTAATTAAGCATGCACGTGGCTTGCTTGTTGTGTTTAAGGGTATTCCTTTGTTTGCTGCGAGAGAGAATTCAATAGGGCTAGATGCTCAGCGGCATAACTAGTGGGGGGGGGGGGCCAAAGGGGCGATTCGCCCACTCTGTAAGATTTTGAAGGTTTATTCGGAAAATTGGCCAAGTCACTTTTTGCATAGCTGAAAAAATAATTTACCACCAGATGGCTGTATATCGAGGTCAAAGGCGCAACTTTCATCTTAGCTAATCAATTGATTATTGGCAAATGAAGTCAATTAAACTCAATTCGCATTAGTTTTTTTTTTTTTTTTTTTTTTTTTAGAATTGTCAAAAAGTAGAGGATTGTGATATACATTTTTTTTGGGCTGGACTGGATTGCCTTTTAATTTCAAAATCAATCAAGCTCACACGTAGGCCTACTGACATTCACAAAAATCAGTAAAGACAAACAGTAAGAACATTACCAACTCCATCTTTTGCATAAAATTTCCCAACATTGTCACAAAGCATCACGAGTGTTTAAAAAATAAGTATCTATATGAAAAACTGAGAAAGAATTACATTACAAATTTTTTTATACGTATGATGCAGTCAGAAAACTGGTTTTATAAAAAATGTTTCCAACGCACTTTACAGGGCCAGAAAATGCCGGAAAATAACAAAAATGCGTCAGCTTCTGCCCGCTGGGGAAGCTCACAGCGCTCCCCACACCCCTAGCTGTTATTCGGTTCTCCCTCCACACACTATTCGGCTAAATGTCTAGTGTTGCCCCCTCAGTACAAAACCCTAGTTACGTCACTGTAGATGCTGCACATATCAATTTGGTGGCAACCTGCCTTTAATGAGGTCGTGGCTCGTATCCTTCATTAAAAAAAAATGGCGTTGTGTATTCCTTCACTTGACGCAAGCGAGTGCTAGATTATAGCTGATGACGCTAGACGTTGCTAGATGCAGCATGAGACTTTTAATCGGTGATAGTGCCACTTTAATCACAACGTTCACATGATTGCTGGCGAACAAAAGGTCCGGTAAAAAAATGATTTGCAGAAAAAGGACCCGGGGAAAAAGGTCTGGAGAAATGGCGTCCACTGAAAAACTGTCCGGGGAAAAATCATCCGAGTTATAAACTTGTCCGAGGAAAAAATGTTTGGGAAAAAAGGTCCGAAGAAAAATAAACCAGTGACCTACAGCTACAAAATGGTTTACCTTTTCGATTTTTTTTTTTTATAGGGTAGGGTTGGTCAGTTGCCTTGGATCGAAAATCAGCAGGCAGGCAAACACTTTCACCAGGAATCGTATTTTACTGCAGCTTTTTTTTTTTCTTCCGGCGTTTTTCCCGGATCTTTGTTTATAAATTAGGTTATGTTAGTTGCCTTGGCTCGAATTTCACCACCTGAAAAAAATGAGTTTCACCGTTTTTCTGCTGTTTTGTTTTTTTTTGCCTTCGATTTTTTTCCATGGAACTTTTTGCCCTACACTTTTGTTTCCCGGACCTTTTTTCCTCTGACTTTTTTTCCCCCGAACAATTTTTATTTATTTTATGCAGACCTTTTTTCCCTGTACTTTTTTTTCGATTTCCACGATCACTTGAAAATGCTTCGGAAGGAAGCGCATCGTGTCCCTCTTGCTTTCCTTGGTGCCATTCGTTCCGCTTTTTCCGACTGTCGCCACCGTTTGAATTCCCTTTCGTTAGGTGGTTTGGGTTTGGATGTGACTCGTCCTTAGTCATGCAAACACTTTTAAACACACTGAGAGGGAAGCATACATGTCGGGAAAGATCGTGGACATGTTTACGGCCCCATTGTAATTTGTCTTGCTGCCACTCATATTTTTGATAAATAATTCTGAAAATGATTGTGTATCTTTCAGACTTATTTATTTGAGACTACCTAAGCGGGAAATCAAACCAAAGGGCGAGGTCCTACCGCTGAGCCATACTGACACGGCTTTGCTGAACATCTCATGTGGTCATCGGCTCCAGAAACTGATGGTGAAAGCGCTGATGCGTGATCGTAATATTTTTTTTTTAGACAATATTATCAAAAACGTTTCGTGCGCTAAGGAAAAAAACTATGCGTGTGCTCCTGAGAACCACGTAATTAACTTTTAGCGGGCTTATGTGTATATATATATATATATATATATATATATATATATATTATAAACAAAGTTTAATACTAATAAGTTTATATTAGTATTTATATTATTAACAGCTTTATTATTCGGGGTAGGCAAGAGTGGGTCGAGATCAAACGAGTCCTGGAACCTTCAATTTAGTCTCTTCTCGTCTCGTCCACTACTTCTCTCGGTCTCGGTCTCGTCTCCATCGTCTTGCAAAACACTAACCCTCAATCGAATGAACTTCGCTTGCTTTCACATGTAACGTTTCTAATTTCGAAATTACACTGAGCGTTAAATTCATCTTTAATTCAATTTTAATTGAAACAACACTACCATCAAAAGATATAGCTTCACTAAATGTCGAAACGGCAGGCGGCCGGCTTTAAATTATTTCCCTTCCGTTTCTTCACCACCAAAAGACAAAGCCGTTTCTCAACTTGCGGTGGTGGGCGGATCTGCAAAGGGCGCCATTAATCCTTCTAATTTCTCAACTTCATTGCTGCATCCCTTTTGTTTCAGATTTACGCGATCAATATCCGTCAACCGAAAATTGCCCGCACGTACGGAGAGGTTATTCGTTAAAAACTAATGCCGTTTTTGCTTTCCGTAAAAGCAGTTTTTACGTGCAGTTTAAACTGATTTTGTGGCGAATGGAAAATGCAGTGGAAAAGCGGGGCGTTCTTTGACTCGCAGTGTTAATGCAATACGCTAACAGGGTGTTTCTTTTCCCTACAGTTTACGTCCAATTTGCAGTGTATCGGTGCTGTGTAGCTGACATTACTACGTTTGGGGCAACTTCCAACCTAAACGTCTAGGCTACAACGTTGCGGGGGTATGAACCCCTTCCCAGGAGCGTGAGTCTCAATAAGACTTACACACTACACAGGGATGAGTGACAAGATAATGAGCGTGTGGAAATTAGCCACACGTCCCTTTATAGGCTTTTTTTTACATAGATTGCTCCACCCAGGTGGTGGAGCCACTCACCTGGCTTACAGAGTGAGGCCCTGGTGGCCAGCAAGTACAACGTTGGAGGTGTGCCTCCTTAAGGGATGCTCACCCATAATGGCGGACACTACAATCGGACGACGATGTTTAGTTTTATGACGTTACGATGTCAAGAACTTACGACGTCAAGAACTAGTTGGAACTAATTTCGACGGTGTTAACCTCTATTCGGCGTAGTGATACTAGCCCCCATCACATTTCGTCAACCAACCTGTAATTTCGTTTGCTTCCCCACAGGTGTTTCGTTTTAGTCCTAAGCGACATTTTAATGTTGCGAAACCTAGGACGATATATGGTAAACTGCGTTTACCGGACAAGCAGATTCACATTTTAAGGCGCAGCCAGATGGGATACTTCCGCTTTGAGATTATGAGATGGCAGCCACCATAAAGATTGTCACGGTGTGCAAAATGTTGGATAAACTAAAGTCCGACGAGTAGCACGCATAGCTACAGTTAAACTCTTTGCAAAATTTATCCTAGCACAGGCAAAAGTTTGAACTAATTTTCAAATAGCTGTTCGAATTTATAAACGATTTTGAAGATTCCCATTCAGGCGAGTGCACAGGAGAGAACAGTGTGTACCAGGCGGCCGTCATATTTTCTTCTATTTTTAAGATTGTTGTTTTAATCTGAAATTGCTGTTATACTCTTTATAGGGGGTTACAATAATTTTGTACACAAAATAAATAAATAAATAAATAGATTGTAGGATTGGCCTCTCGTGAATATCATTCAGACAAGAACCGGAAGTTAACTGGCGCCATGTTGGCGTTACCGGTGTCGGCCAAGCGACGGGAGGAATGCCGATTGCGAAGGTTTATAATGCACTGTTTGTAGTACAGTTGCGACCACCGGGTTAAACGTACCCTGACCGAAAAACAACTTCGTGTTTCTGTAAAAGTCTGGCGATTCACGAAAGTGACTCACGTTGCTGTAATACGAGCATAACTACTACGAACGTTGCCGATAAGCAGCTTCGTGTTTCCGTAAAAATCCGATGATTAACGAAGGTGACGTCACTTCCCTGATATGGGCATAATGAGAACGAAAGCGAAATTGCGTCTTCTAAGTGAGATATACTGTATAGATCTGTGGTTTGTTTGTCGGCGACCATTCAGAAATGAGTAAAGCTTCGATCTGTATAATTACTGAAGCAGATAGCTCTGGTGTGGTTCCTTTCACCGTAATCTTTTCAGTGTAGGTCGGCATGGTGCTCGTTTCGCGGAAAGCAAACGAAAATTCTTGACAAAAGCTAGAGGGCTATTACTAGGGGTCGGACGAATATTCGAATATTCGTTCGTTAGCAGCATATTCGAATAAGATTTATTCCATTCGAATATTCGCAAACAAATAAGTTCTGTGTCATTTTATGTTGTTGTTTTTTTTTTTGGGTGTGGGGGGGGGGGGTTGTTTTTTCGTTTTCCTGTGGGCTTCTCGAGTCCGAGTCAGTCCGCACTGTGCTTTCTAAGTTTCTAAGTTTCGGACGCGGGCAACAGTTCTCCCTAAAACATTTAAGAACTAAAGATTGGGGAAGTCAACCAGGGCCATGGTAACAAGTTCATACATGACGTCAACTTCAATATCATACATGAAAGGGAAAGAAAGACACCTTAATGCATTACGGGCATTCCATACTGGAGTTGGCCTTTTTTTTTTTGTGGGGGGGGGGGGGGGGGGGGGCCGGCGTTGTGTTATGTATGTCATTCTAGTTACCTTGCCTGGTAGATTAAATTAAACTTGTGGTTATATTACGTATGCCTTGCATTGCCAATAGACTAGATAAAACTTGGGTGCATAAATTGCATAACGAAAAACAGAATTTTTGGGCAGGGGGTAGGATGGCGGGTCTGAACACGGACAAAGAATTTGAATGAATATTCGAATAAGTTTTTTTTCCTTATTCGCCCGACTCCTAGCCATTACTACTGATAATACCACCTGTAGTAAATTAACAGAGAAATAATTAAATTATTCAACTACCAGTCTATAACCAACCATTCATCTTCTCTCGCTCACGCCCAAAGAAACTCTGCTTATGACGGAAAATCCTGCATCACTCTTCGAACTCTATATATCGCCATTTAATGCACGCACCATGATAAACATGCAAAGACCCGTGATGGTTATGCGGTTGGCTTGTTGGGAAGAGGCATCTATTATCAGCACAACCCCAACAACATCCCCCCCCCCCCCCCTTCCCCGATCCATCCACATGTCTGTCCCACCACCGTTCTGCGTCTCGTCTTCTAAGCCCCAACGCTACCCTGGGTTTATAATGACGAATTGGCGGCATTTTTCCCGCCCGTCTTAAGCTCCTCGCTTCTGCCCAATCACCAACCAGGGACCCGTAAAGCCCGGGCATTATGTCCGACGCCATATTCCATGACGTCACGTACGCATCGCCTCCATGGAAACGAAGGGTGTGAGCAAGGGAAAGGGGTGATGTGGGAAATGGGTGAGGGGTGGGAAAGGAAGTGCCTCACACCTCCCATACGCATCCCCAATAACCCCATGCACTGAGCTAGTACTACTTTCTCATAAGGCATTGGCTGTTTGCACAAGCACGGACCGCCTATCAAACAGGCTATAGCACAACCCGTATTTCCCCAAGGGCTTCGACTAACCATGTTGTTCACGTGCTTCTATGGCTATCAAGGAAGCCTCCGTACAGCCGTAGCACCCGCCGAGATGCAGCAGGGGCCCCGGTTCTAGATCCTTACAACGAAACGCATTTGCTGTGCTTAGCGTACGCCGGCTCGCCAGAAAACGGCTTTAGAAAAGGTGTAAAAGTTGACTAGTACGTACAAGAAAAAGGCTTCGTGTGTCGTGGTGCGACCTGTTTTACATTTGATGGTCAGACCTAAATCAGCGTACGTCAGTACGTGGCGATTATTGGTATGTGACATCTCCTCAACACCACAGTTAAAGGGTCTAAACCATGCGCAATGGCTGTTTGCCGTGACGTCACTATGAGTTAGCCAATGACGAACGAGAACAACGGCTGTTTGTCCGTCTGATTGGACTAGCCCAGTCACGTGATATGCACGTCACAGCAAACAGCGGGTTGGTGAATTCCAAATTAAACTACGGGTTGGTGAATTCCAAATTAAAACCAAGCAGATAATAATAATAATAATAATAATAATAATAATAATAATAAATTTAACCACAGAGTGGTTGGGATCTAGAAAGGGTAGACCACTTACACTAGTCCGTGTCGTAAAAGTTAAAATGTTAAACCTGGGCAACAAATTCAGGCCTCCTCAAGAATTTGCGAAGGCAAATTTTGGTCAACAAAAATTTAAAATGGTCGACAGAACGCGCCCGTACAGCTTCCTCGGACAGAGAGTTCGATGGATGGATTACTCTCACAGCAAAAAACCAGATGGAATAAGGCAAATAGTCGTGGTACAGTGCTAGTAATTTTTTAATTATAAATTGGAGCGATTATTAGCTCATGTCTTGCCCTACAAATGGGGCGACTCTCGCCTTGGCTTAGGGCCTTAAAAGGAATGTTACAAATGTAACTTCTGATGGATTTAGGGCTATTACTTGGTTTGAATGGGCTAATTTAGCTGCTACGGGGTTGCAGTAACACACTGACAACTGGGTTGGTCCGGGTTGAATTTAAGTTGAGGAATTGGGGCAAAAAAAGAAATATTTCTGTTAACTAACCCAGAAATTACCTTTGGATGTGGGCCGGTGGAAGGATAGTGGTGGATGAATTCTATTTACGCCTCATTGTTGGGAGCAGAAGGCCAAGCGAGCCTCGGTCTCTGGCGTGGACTTGTATCAATGGGTGTCATTATTGCTTAGGATTAGGGTTAGGTTAAGTATAGGTTAGCATTTGAGTGCATGGCTCTGTAGGCCCATTAGGACTCAAATAAAAATCAAATCAAATCAAATCAAATCAACCACGCGAGCTCTAGCCCGATGTCGTACATTAATTACAGGTAATTTGTATGATTTATATTGTTCACAGAATTAGTCACAAAACAGCATCTCAACTAACAATGAATATTAACTTTGAAGTGGCATTGGGTCAACAATGAATATTAACTTTGAAGTGGCATTGGGTCGTTACAAACATGATGTCACAGTTGACGTCATCATAGCAACTTCGCTGTGGTGGCATAATTTCAACGTTTGAGATCCGGAATGAAACTCACAACAAGTAGTATTAGTTAACGACCTGGAGTTCTTAAAGAAAATTATTAGAACGATACAGCTCAGGCCACAGTTTTAGTCCAGGCAGATTTGTATATTCCACTCAGATCACTTGTTAAAAGTGATATTACTGTTGCAAGTGATTAAATAGTGTCATATGTTCTAAGAAATACTTGTCACCATTTTCGAACATGATGTCTTATGCCCTAAATCCAATATGGCGTCCAAAAATGGCGACCAAAAAACAGATTTTTGCTTCTAGCGCCTAAACCGTTCATCCGATTGAATAAACCGGTTACCAATTATGTTCAGAATAAAATTTCCATAATAAAAATCTCTATTCTTATTTTTCGTAAAATTAATCCCTCTGGCTGAAAATCGTCATTTAAGTTCTATTAGGCCATTTACGTGTGCTTATATAGATACAACAGCGCACATGTGTATTGTAATTCCTGACTTTAAACAGTTGCAATGTTAGTTCTAATTAAGATCCACTAATATAACTGGGCTTAAATAAAAAGGTGAAGATGTATATTTTCCAACAAGGGTAATTAAACCGATTTATTTTAATTAGGAGCTAAGCTATGGTAGTTTATCCACGATGTAGCGCTTTGATTTTTGCATCGTTTTGCGATAAGTTCCATCTTTATCCTGGTGTAGTAGTCGTTCTAAATTAGATAAATGAATGTGATTAGCTTTAAATGAAAGATGAAGATGTATATTTTCCAACAAGGGTAATTTAACCGATTTATTTTATTAGAATTTAAGCTGCGATAGTTTATCTACGTTGTAGCGCTTTGTTTTTCTCGTCATTTTACAACAAGATCCATCTTTAAACTACTGCAGTAGCCGTTCTAATTCAGATAAATGAATGTAATTAGGCCTAAATGAAAGATGAAGATGTATATTTTCAAACAAGGGTAATTAAAACGGTTTATTTTAATTCGGATAGCTACTACACCAGTGCAAAGATCTAACTTATCGTAAAACGATATAGAAATCACAGCGCTACATCGTAGATGAACTACTGTAGCTTAGCCCCTAATTAAAATAAATCGTTTTAATTAACCTTGTTGAAAAATATACATCTTCACCTTTCATTTAAGCCCAATTAAATTAGTGGATCTTAATTAGAAGTAACATTGCAGCTGTTTAAAGTCAGGAATTATAATACACACGCACGCTGTTGTATCTGTAGCACACATAAATGTCCTAATAGAACTTAAATGACGATTTTCGGCCAGAAGGGTTAATTTTATGAAAAATGTGAATAAACCTTTTTCTGAAGGAAATTTTATTCTAAACATAATTGGTAACCGGTTTATTTTCAATTGGTGAACGGTTTAGGCGCTAGAAGCAAAAATCTGTTTTTTTAGACGCCATATTTGGACTCCATCTTTGATTTAAAATATAAGACGGTGACAAGTTATTTCTTAGTCTATAAGCTATAGTCTCTCACGAAAAAAAGAGAGTTTGCTTTTAACACGCAGTCTGCACGGATGCACAAAATCTGAACAAATCAGTCTGGACTAGTTCTTTTTTTTTGTTGATGATCGGATGAGCTGTCAGTGATAGACATAAAAGAAGGAAGTACGTATTTCCGGCAAGATTTTTGAGTCCGTCCAGAACGGTAGCCTGCACAGACCCTCGAGAGGGCAAGGGGCAACGTTTAGTAAAAAGGGCACAGCAAAGTTGAGTGGGAATTTTTTCTGGGGAACTTTTTTTTTGCTGTCTTTTTCACTATTTTCTGCCATTGTCAGGCTAAACGTGCCGTTTCACTGTCTCGTATGCAAATCGTGCCTCTTACCGAACGCCTTATAAACTCGAGCGAGCTCATGAAACTACTTTTTTGGCTTTTCTTTGCCTTTTTATGACTTTTAGGCCTTTAGGCCCTATCTCAGGCACCGCCGTACCAGTCAATTTCGGCACAAAAGGCAATTTTTTTTTCAAATAGGCGTCTTCCAAAAAGGGCTGGGGCCGAGCTCCCCTCCTGTCTCCCTGCTGTGCACACCATTGGTCCAGAATACAATGCGAATCATCGATGCAATATTAATAATAATATAATATATTTTCCCACAGAAGGTGGGCAGGACTTGGAAAGGAGGTGAGCCACTGATACCAATCCTGAGAAAATCTATTAGAAGAGAACCTTGCAGATAGCCAAAACAGAGACAAAACTTGGTGGCTGTTGATTCACGTTCCAAGCTTAGTCGAGGCACTGTAAAAGTCAAGTCAGGGAGCCGTTCTCTTCCCAAACATGAAGAAAGATGGTATCTCTATCTCCCCGCATGACTTGTAATGACGGTGACATAAACATTAACTTAACTACATACATAAAAACGTTTGAGATTGACTGCCCTCGAAACTCTTTGAATAACTCAATACGTTAGGAAACCATTCCAAAGCAAGTCTATCCGTACGTTTCTTTTCATCGCGGTGCTAAAGCAATTCGCTAAATGGCCGTTTTGCTTCCTTGCAATTTCCAGTCTTGCTGAATGTAGTGGATGCGTTTCTTTTGCTCGTTTTGCGCAGTGCTAGATGCAACTATGCTTCAACAAAATAGGTGCTAGCTTGGCTGCAGATACAAGATGTACAGCCGGGACCAAGACGCCTATCGAATCTGACACCCCAGTGTTCGCGTCTACCCGTTCACCCATGATGACGACTCTTAACTACCAATTTCATCCAGCTAATGTAATTGTTTTGAAAGCAGTCGTTTTGTTTAGATTTGTTATGATTTATTTTGATCTGTTCTGATTGGCTTCGTGTATTTCGTTTTGGCGTAGAGCTGACGGTTAGTGTGGCCACTGCTTTTCAAATTTTATTCTAAACATAATTGGTAACCGGTTTATTTTTGATCAGTGAACGGTTTAGGCGCTAGAAGCAAAAATCTGTTTTTTTTTTGGACGCCATATTTGATTTCAAATATAAGACGCCATTTTTAAAGATGGTGACAGGTTATTTCTTAGTCTATAAGCTATAGTGTCTCACGGAAAAAATAGAGTTTGCTTTTAACATGCAGTCTGCACGGATGCACAAAATCTGGACAAATCAGCCTGGACTATTTCTTTTTTTTGTTTTTGTTTTAATGATCGGATGAGCAGTCAGTGCTAGACATAAAAGAAGGAAGTACATATTTCCGGCAAGATTTTTGAGTCCGTCCAGAACAGTAGCCTGCACAGACCCTCGAGAGGGCAAGGGGCAACTTTTAGTAAAAGGGGCACAGCAAAGTTGAGTGGGAATTTTTTCTGGGGAACTTTTTTTGCTGTCTTTTTCACCATTTTCTGCCATTTTCAGGCAAAACGTTCCGTTTCACTGTCTCGTATACAAATCGTGCCTCTTGCCGACCGCCTTATAAACTCGAGCGAGCACTGAACTGTCATTCATCGTTGAACTGTCTTGTTCCAGTGACGTCATCGCGCCAGGCGATGACGTCACTGGCGCAGAATGTCAAGGATGAAAAGTGATCATTGCAACTGGTGGAACAACTTTTCAACTGTGCCGATTTATTTCAGCCGTCTACAGCCACATGAACAAATCTTACTGTCTATTGCTGATTTTTTTTTAAAACTTTCTATTGAAATCTGAGCATTAAAACTTTTTCCCGTCAGTGAACCTTCAAAAGTAGGACAGGTTCCCACTTGGCCATTCCTTAATTCAGCAAGCTGCCGTAATGCCTTCAACTAACCAAACATGGGATTTTCTTAAATCACGTTACTGAAAAACGTACTTGGTCATTGTCTGATATTTTATTCAACGAAATTTCAGTCGATGTGTGGATGTTTACAGGAAGAAAAGTTACGAATGTGAGAAAACATATTACAGCACACAAAAAAAACAAACAAATTATGGTGACTTGAAAGTTGAAAAGAAAGTTGCCCACTGCCAAGTAAAGACGGACCCGTCAAACGAAAACAATTTCCGAAAAGTCTTCCCCAATTTGCCTCCACTTTCTCCACTTTACATAGTACAAGATACATAATCAAGATGGCAGTTACCCTTTAAAATCCCGCCTTTACGAATGAAATTGCCTGGTGGTGCTCCCGTGAGGGATGGGGGGTAGGGGGCGTTGAAAAGGGGCGAGGTCGTGGGTGGTGGCGAGCAGCATCTGCCGATGAGGCGGACGGGCAGGAGGCGAGGCGCGTCTCTAGGTCTTCCTTCCGATGCCTTCCCCTTCTTATTCCTTGGCGTTCCTCGTCTCGAGGCATCGGCAATCGAAGCGTGTTGGCGCGGCAGACAGCAATTTCTTTTCCTGACCCCCCCCAACCCCCTCGTTCCCCCCCCCCCCCCCCCCCCCCCTCACCCTACACACAATGCTTGCTGTGACGCCTGACGCTGCATGCACGAACCACACTACTCCACCACTGTCGTTTCCAGCCGGCTGCCCCAATATTTTGCCACGGAAGCAAGCTAGTGATCCAAAACAAAATGGAATAAAAGAAAACAAAGCTTTCAACGAAAAAAAATATAAATAAATAAATAAATAAATAAACATTTTGGTGGTCTTTACTGACGACTGAATCTATCTTTTAAAATAAAAACGGCATAGGTGGGTGTAGTTGAACATTATTTGTGTCAGGTAAATTCAAGCTCAAAAAAATTA
>JAHWFP010025099.1:0-35350 GCA_023313725.1 Lithobius niger
GTGCCGCAACGCAATAACGTAAAATACATTATTAGATTCTTATAATTTTGAGATCCTGAGATTGAGATCCTGAGATTTGTTTTACAATTCTGCAATTCTTAGAAAGTCGTAAAGATTCGTTCCAGACAGGGCCGCCCAGAGGTCTGGTGGACCTATGGCTCCAATTTTTTTGTGGACCCTCTTCAAGACGTAGTTGGGTGCACGGGTAGCTACGAGCACTGGAGCGTCAGATTCAATAGGCGTCCTGGTCCCATCAGCTGTACATCTCTGGCCTCGTACAGACCCAGGTTCGATCCCCGTGATGGGAAGTTTATATGTACGGGTTTTTCCTCCAGTTGTTTCCCACCCGTTGCACGCGGGTTTCCTCCGGGTACTCCGGTTTCCTCCCTCATGCGGCAAAAAACAACTCTTCTGATCGTGGTATCTTCCACTTAACATCTGCCGCTTGGGAATTTCGGTGGGTGGATGCCTCGAGCATCGTATATGGAGCAGTGACATTTGCCACCAGATTGGCACCAGTATGGGTTTTGGAGGGCATAACTGCAAGGTGCACTACATAAAAATGGAGGGAAAAACAACGGAAGAGCTGATTTCTTAGGCTTAAAATAACGTTGTTTTCTCCAACAACATAAATCGCGCGTTTTAGGTCTAAGAAATCACTCTTCACAGCATCGACTTCAGTATGACGCCCTTCTGTTTCTCTCTGCAGTGCCCCTTGCAGCTAACCCATTAAGGCTCCAGCATAGAGTTATATACAGTAATACTACGTCGTGTCACTGCTCTATTTCTACTTCTAGTTCAGTACTAAGGGCAGGGGCCCCACGTGTACAGCCCCCTCATAGACCCCACGAAAACATTAGCCACCCCAGAACACCATTTCTGCAGTTTTATTTTTGAGCCTGAGTTGGTAGCCTGCGTCACCTTGAAGCTGGGGCCTAGGGACGGAAGCCACATAGATACATACCTCGATAGTCTCTCAAGCCTTCTCTTCTCCTGCAACCAACTGTTTCAACGAAAATGCTCTCGTTTCGCATTTTGACAGCCGACGAATCTGCTAGTGCCACACAGCCAATAGCATCTCGCAAACTCGAACGCAATGACGGTCGGACCGCCTATGGCGAGGCCGGGTTTCATTAGTGACACTCAAAATCTTCGGGACCCCAAAGCTAACTAATGAAGGTAATCTGTCTCCTAGGCAACTTAGCGATAAACAAGGGTCGCATTGCGACGGTCATTAAGCGTAACTACTGGGGGACTGTTCACCATGCATGCAGATCGTACAATGGGAGCGGCAACAAGGCGTTTGTTCGGTGATGAAGGTATTGTGTGGGTCGTCTATTTTGAGGTTCCTGAAAATCCAGGAAAATGTGAAAAGAATTCCGTATAAAGAACGTCAAATGAAGTGTGAGGGAAAACAAATTAATTCATTGACCCTAACTTGGGAAATAAGATCGGAATTAGCCGACGTGTACGTGCTGTTCTTGCACCGAAAAGCACCCCCGCAATGCCGTTTACAGCTAGGCCTTATTTGAGGCACTGGTACACGTTATAACGACGAAGTTAGGAAGAACACCAAAGAAAGCGTGTCGAATAACTAACCTAAGAATTCAAATAAACACCCTTCATTTCCTTTCTCTCACTGTGACCTCGTATCTAGTTAGGGACTGGTCATTATTTATGGCTGGCGAGGGGAGGGGGGGGGTGGAGGAAATAAACTGATCACCAGATTTTCGATGACCCTCCAACCCCCTTCGAGACCCTGAATAAATTCTTGACCCGACCCCACCCCACTCAAGGTCCAATAACAATATTAACCCCCAACAGAAAAAAAAAGCGCTTTTTGTATGCGTATTTAGACTATTTGCAGATGGTTTCCTGTAGCCAATATTAGTGCTGTAGCCAAATTAGGTAGCACTCCGCACTGGCAAGTTACCACTAGTTGTAAGGAAATCGTGCCTCGTTTTTAACGCAAAGACATGTTGGGTTAAAAATATTCTAGAAAACACCGATGTTCCTTGCACGCATGTTGTATCACGAAATCACGATTCATACAATATATGATGAACACACTGTTTGCTTGTATGCCCACATCCGTAACATAGCGTCTGATCGACAGAAGAAGCCAAGAAATCCGGAAGCAAGGATTTTTTCTACGAGTTATTGAAAAAAAAACTATACTTGTAGTATTGGCGTCACTGGCTTCAAAACCTTGTACATACACGTCATGGGGAAAGCTGAGTCGTTTTTAGAAATAGTGACTGCTGAAAGTTCAATTTTTGACGTCCAAAAACGACATTTTCTTCCAGTTTGGAGAGTGTTTTTTGTAATCCGCCCCCCTCTCTTTACTGGACCTGAAAAATGTATGACCCCCACCATATCCCAATCCCAATCCCCCCTCCCCCTCCGGTGATAAATAATAACCGGTTCCTTAATCCACCAACAGATTCAGCAGAATCGTAAATCCCTACTTTCAGTCGGGAATGGTCGAAGGTGCCCTGAGTCTGGAAGATGTCCAGTTAATCAAGATCGACGTGAGTGTTCCGATTTACGAGTTGAACGAAATCACGACCATACGAAACTCTTGTTTCATCTCGACTGCAGCCGCAATTACTCAATTAGCCAACCGGCTAACGTCCAAGAAAACCAATTTAACTACTTAAATTATTCCAGTTGATAATCTCAAAGACGAAGAAAATTACCCATATCCACAAAGAATTGTTTTGTTTATTTTGCTGAAAAACTTTACGGGTAGTAAAAGCTATGCTGAAGGAAAGAGGAAAAACCGTCTCACTGACATTTTGGCATCAATTTTTACTTTTGCGATGCCATCCTTAGAGTCAAAAGATACAAACAGGTTAAAAGGTTTAAATTCTGCCAATGCAGCAGTCGTCTTTGGCATCTGACCTTCACTGAATAACATTCAAGCAAGTTATGTTTTTGCGGTACAAAAAGGTTTTACATAAATCTATATCTAGACACGCTAGTGTGTCGTGCCAAGTTACGCAACAATCATCACAACAAACATCGCATCAATTCAATTGTCGAGGTTGTAAACCATTGTAGCGCGGTGCCATAGCGTCAGTGTCTTCAAGCATAGTTGGGCACATTTCAGGTACTTGGAGAAATATAATAATGCGGTACAAAAGCTTAAATTGTGTTGAAATCGAGAGCAATGACACACCTCACAAAAATTAAATCGTGTAGGAATGCCAGCTAAGCTGCTTTCAATGTAAAATATGACCCTCAATAACGTTGAAAATGTGTATGTGTAACTAGCTAGCTAGCTAGCTAATTCTAGTTCGCTCATCCCCATGTTAGTTTCCATAGGGTAATTATTCATCGATACCGAGATAACCGGAAGGCTTCCAGCTATGAAATTGAACGAATGGCTGCAGTACGATACGAACTGCGTACCTTTATGGTTTGGAGCCTAGGGGTGTAACGAGGATGGCGTGGGATGGCGCGTAAGTACGAAAATATTGTTATAACCATTGTTAGTATTGTCGGCATCGTCTCTCATTGGACAGCCACAGTTCGGACAATGACAACGTGTATACTAACGTTCGTGCCTAGACACACACTAGTGTAGCACGATATAGCTAAACAACGTTGCCAAAGAAATTGTATTCACGTCCAATTCACGAAAAATAAACCAACTCTAAAAACAAAGCAAAATAAACAAAGCCAAAAACTGGCGAAGAGGCCAAGTTGAGAGTGGTTCGGCGCTTCAAAAGAGTGATATCAACACACCAAAACTAACGAAATAAAACAAATAACAACAAAATTAAAACCAAAATAAAAACCTATAACGATGTGACCAAGTTGAGAATGGTTCGGCCTATCGGCAAAATGCAGTAGCAAATTGTTGAAAACCCATTTCTTGTTGACGTGCCACTTTATTACACATCTGCACGGTAGTGGAGTTGAATTTAATACACAATTAAATTGCTACCGTGCTAAGAGTAAACCGTTTACCTTCTTGCGACCACCTCCTCATTGTTTAGTTAATTTGAGCTGTTTTTATTGGCTGTATCATCATTGTTTAATGATGATTTTGCTGTGTGCATCAGCTTGCTGCGTGCATCTCATCCCAGCCTAAGCTTAATACATATCATATCAAAAACCAAAACTGGTAAAAGGGTCCGCCAAGTTCCGAATGGTTTGGCCCTTCAAAGCAGTGATATCAACACACCAAACCATTCGCCAACTTAATCGCACCGAATTATACTTTGGACGTTAAATGAAAACTTGAACATTGCTACTGAAAGTAGCAATGTTCTAGTTTTAATTTAACCTTCGAACTATTTAGCGGTGCGAGTAACTTGGCGAATGGTTTGGTGTGTTCATATCACTCCTTTGAAGAGCTGAACCATTCGGAACTCGGCGGCTCCTTTTACCAGTTTTGGTTTTTGATATGATATGTATTACGCTTAGGCTGGGATGAGATGCACGCAGCAAACTGATGCACACAGCAAAATCATCATTAAACAATGATGATACAGCCAATGAAAACAGCTCAAGTTAACTAAACTGTGAGGAGGTGGTCGCAAGAAGGTAAACGATTTACTCTTCGCACGGTAGCAGTGGAAGAGTGACGAACAATGTGAACCTATGCGCCCTGTAACAATCAGTAACAAACGAAATATTGCTTCAATAAGGTTGGCTATTAGAGCCGAATTCAATAGTTTCAAAGTTGGCTGATTAACAGTCACTGCAAGCACGATCGTTGTTGCGGGCTTATCGTGCTTGGCATAAGAACGGAGAAACAGGCAATTCAGCCACACTCAGAATAAGAGTGACGCGCCCCATCAGTGAAGGCGCTATTTACTTCGCTAAGAAGACCAAACGCCAGGGGTTCCAAGGGAGTGGTAGTGGGGATGGGGGAGGGTTTAGACCACACAATGGAGGATATGCGTTGGAGGGGGAGTAGGGGTTTGGGACGACGCCACAGGTTTGGTAATCTGACTGCGATGCCACAAAATGGGGGTACGAGGGGGTGCATGAGGGGGGGGGGGGGGCAGGAGTGGGGCGGTCGATGGACATTTTCATTTCATGCAGCCCAGTAAAGTATTTCGCTCGCGCATCCTGGAACCAACCAGCTAGACCAGCGTATGTTATGTTGGGGCTACAGCTAGTAAAGAAACCACAAGGTAAAGGGTTAACGAAGCAGACTTTAATGCGGCCTGTTAGCTTCGTTAAAAAGGTTAACGAAGCTAACAGGCCGATTTAAAGTCCATTTCGTTAACCGTTTACCTCGTGCATTTATTCTATACTAGCAGTATCTGTAACATACAAATAATGCAAAAAAACTACGTTTGCCCGCTTTCACTGGGAAGTAAATTTCACGTGTTAAGAGAAAAAAAAAACAACTATTAACAGGGATTTTGGTTCCTTTTTGTGGTCACTGATTTTATCTGTAGTATATCTTAAATTATTAAAATTATCACTTTGGAAAGAATTTACAGTTTGGTCAATTGACTCAGAATTGGGTCAAACTTTAGGCTCTTACTGGCACCTCTGACTTTGTTTTAGGAAAGTGATAAGGATGCCGAAGGACATCTTTTCTGTTTAAGAAAAAAAAAAACATCAAGAGGGTATTAGGGTTAACTGAGCAAATATTCAGCATTAAAAGGGCTGAAAAGCAGACTAATTTGAGAAAGAAAGGAAAGAAAGCCATATCGACAAGGAATCGACCCTAGAACCCATAATTTACTAGCCGGGAACTCCGGGCAGATTTCTGATTACACCCTCCAGCGGAGGTTGGAAGCATTGTTCAGCCTTTCTCAATGGCGGCCTGAAGGCCACAAACTCATATACAATGAGAGAATGCAACTGTACGGATGCAAGAAGCAAGCTGTTTTCCCTCTCAATAAAGAATAAATCACAGGGTAAAGGGTAAACGAAGCAAACAGTCTGCATTAATTTGTGAGGATACAAGATAAACTAATCTAAGAAAGAAAGAAAGAAAAGACGACTGCCGTGACTGAGACTCGAACCCAGGAGTTCCCACTGACTAGGCCGGACATCCTAACGACTGCGCTACCGGGACGGATACTGGCTGCAGGCTCTAGCCGAACTATGTAGATGTTCAGTCTTTCGTAGTGGTGACGTGTCGGTCACAATCATACACAAGGAGGAAACGGAACATTGCTTCTTGGCCTCCACACTAGAAATAATGCGATAATAAATAAAGAATAAATCACAAGATGAAGGGTAAACGAAGCAAACAGTCCGCGTTAAAGACTCCATGGTCTTGTGAGGATAAAAGACAGACTTCTTTCTTTCTTTCTGAGAACTGCACTCAGCTTGAACCTGTAACCAGGGCTCCAGATTCCAACTATCGCAAGTGGTAGGGGTCCGGGCTAGTAAACATAATGAAGAAGAAGTTGTATTGTATTTTATTATTGTATTCTTCAATGTTTAGCTCCTAGCTTACACTGCGTAATATTGTTAATTTTCTGAACCAACTGACTTTACACTGCATGCTGACCTGTGCAAAGTCTGTTGGTCCAGAAAAGTATCAACATTACGCAGCAAAACGGTTAATGTTTAGCGAGGTTATGCGGGGGGGGGTTGCTGTTCCATTATCTTTCTGCTGAAATAATAATAAGCAACGACTGGCGCAAAAATTGAGTTAGTAATCCAATCGAATCAGACCGGAAACGACGCACGTCGTTTAGGGCTTCCGAAAATTATTCGTTCATGGAATTTTCGACGTTGCTGCTGCAGCCTCAAACGAATTACGGGTTGGTTTTATTTTAACTTACTCAGAAATCTAAAGCAGCCCTGATAACTCGACATTACAGTACGGTGCAAGGTTAAACTTTCCGCACTGATGAGAGCACAAGGTCTTTATATCACCAGAAGTAAAACCTCTTTTAATTCTTGCCATTTTCTGCCGAGCGGTTCTTGACAATGTTATTGCACTGTGAATTTTACTCTTTGGTCTTAGGGCGCGTTTACGCAACAACGCGCCTTTGCATTCTCGCAGCTAGAATATAATGGCGGTGTCAAAGGCGTCGTTGCCATGGTGACAACGCTACCCGGATCAGCTGAATCCGACATCGTTTGAGTAAATGCTTGCGGTCTTATAATCCGTGACGATAACATGAAGAATTCTTCCTGACGAAACAATTTCCCAGCCGGTTCTGAACTCGCATTATTGAATGTTTTCGTTTCGAGCCGGCAGAGCTCAAACCGCCGCCATGTTGGAATTTCAGATGATATTTAGCTTCTAGCTGCGAAAACGCAAAAGCGAGACGACGGTGTACAAACGCCTCCTTAGACAGACTTCACGGGGGCCTTTAGTTTCTGCATCATTTAGAGTAAACACGCTATTCAAACCACCGCGGCGGTTTCCCAATAGTTCTACGAACGAATCATTAAGAATTCAAGCAGATTTGGACATGAAATCAATATTCCGTATTTCCACTTTCATTCTGGGCCAAGTTTGCCATCATTCCGGCCATTCCATTCCCTTTGCAACCATTCCATTAGCTGCGTGTAGTATTTTCCCGGAGCAAACGGAACTGCCTTATTCGTGTATTGGGTATTGGATGAGTCCCAGGCTCTCGTCCAATTACACTAACTCTTAGTACACTCTCAGCTTTCGTTAAACTCCTGACTAGTTTCATCGGCTCTGACGTCATTAGCGGTATAATAAAACCCAGATTTAGTTACGGTTTTCGGTCGATGGGCTTTGGTAAAGGTTAGGCCTGTACTAGGCAGTAATCACCCAATTTCCATTGTATTCTGCTTTTCTCAACTTAATCACCCTGTACCAGTTGATTATTTTTACTCGATAGCACCCCCTGTCTCCAGAATTATCTTTGAGCTGGACTTATGTTACTGTTCGACAGAAACTTACTACACGGATTGCAAACAAAAACGTCATGAGTGCCGTAAAAAAAAAAAAAAATGGGTTGTATGACTGAAGTTTTACTTTACTTGTTAAATAAAATGTACACGGATAAAAATTAATGACTTTTAATTTTAAAGAATCAAATGTATAATTGTGAAAATTGCATCTGTTTAAGTGCTGTTGTGATTTACGAATCATATATTTAAAAACGTAAAGCACAACAGCACTTACACATAATGCAATTTTCTCAATTGTACATTTGATTATTTAAGATAAAAATCATCAATTTTTTATCCGTGCACATTTTAACAAGTAAAATGAATCTTCAATCATATAACCCCCCCCCCCCCCCTTTTTTTTAAGGCACACTTGACGTTCTGGTTTATAATTGTTTATATCTCTGATGAAAGCATCGCTAGCGTTTTTTAAAAGCGTACTTTTGAGTGATGCCGAAATATTAGAAGTATTTTATATCGTTTGTGCTTATGGTTGTATTCTTTTTTGCAAGTTTTTATCACACTTATCACTACTCTCTGTAGAAAATTGTTGTTTACGCGTGATATTCTCTGCTCGAACTAAACTGCAGTCTTCAAGTCATAAAAAAAAGCCTTAAATGTGCACAAATACACAGTAAAAAACACAACGTTTCGTGGATTTGCTGCATGCCGTTATCAAGTGAAAAGAAGTTAAAGGTACAGCACACGTATCATGCCATGGTAAAGGCCAACGTTTTAAAAAGCCAGCACTAAGTACACATATATAAACTAAATGATGCGTTTCGGGATATTTCGTCCCGTTGTCAAGCAACAAATATTTTATAGCATAAGCTACAAGTCACAAGATACACTTTAAATGTTTTCAGTTTTAAAGAAAAGTAAGCCAGAGCACTAACATTAAAAAAGTTAAAATGAAAAAAAAAATTGAAGCCCAGTCAGCGCAAAACGACCTCTCCCTAACGAAGCAGGGAAGAAGAGATTCGTGGAGTGGAAGGGGGGGGGGGGGCTATTTATGTGGGATGGCCCTGGTGGAAAAAAGTTTACGATTCGTTAAAATGTTTTCTTTAAAACGGGAAACCATTTAAGTGTATCTTGTGAGTTGTAGCTTATGCTATAAGATATTTTTTTGCTTGACAACGGGATGAAACAATCTCGAAACGTCGCACATAAATCTGCACTTGCTGCTTTTAGGGCTTTTATTCTTTCAATGGTGAAGGCCAACACAAATACACAAACAAATTTCCAATTTAAAATAAAAATTAAAAAACAAAACTTGAAACAAAACCTAAGCTTCCCTCAGCCTAACAGGTTAGCAAAAGGTAAAAGCTGACCTTTACCATACGAGAGCAGGTTCGAAATTGGAACTTGCAATCGTAGGCCATCAGGGCAGAGGTCAACTTTTACCTATTGCTAAATAAATACGGATGCAAACCTATTTACTTTGTCGTTTGGACTTACGTGTCAGACTGCCTGAGCAGGGAATCGAACCCACGATATATAAAGTTCAAAAGGCAACTTAAATAGGTTTGCATCCGTATTTATTTAACCCATCTTGAGCCCATTGTCTTTCCATCCTGTTTACCTGTTGCTAACCTGTTTTGCTCTCTCAGGGAAGCTTAGCTTTTGTTTTTAAAGTTTTTTTTTTTGTTTTTTTTTACATTTTTCTTAAAATTTGAAATATTTTGTGTATTTGCGTTGGCCTTGACTATGACATGAAACGTGTGCTGTCCTTTTAATTACAGGAAGGCAAACCAAGCAGTGCAACACAAAAAGACGAACAACGTTTCGGAAATTTACAATTTTCGTCATCAGGTTAGCATAATAAAGTTTAAGCATTGCAAAAGCCACTAAGTCTTTAATATAGGATGACGTAGTGGCTTTTGCCATGCTTTAATTTTATTATGCTAACGTTGTCCGTCTTTTTATGTAGCACTGCTGGGTTTGCCTTCCTGTAATCTGTTACCATGCTTTTTACTTCATCACTGCACCTGTAACTTCTGTGGGCTTGATAACGGCGTGCAGCAATCCGCGAAACGTTGCAGTTTTTACTGCATCTTGTGCACTTTTAATGCTTTTTTATGACTTGTTATCTTTGGTGCGTTTAATTTCTAAACTACAGTCTGGCGATACGTTGGGTGTATGCAATTTTGCAGAAACCTACCTGTAATGCAACTTCACTCAAACCTAAACAGTAAACAATTGAATTGTGGAGCGGGAATGGTAAAAGTTTCAAATCGACCCTCATTTCGATTTGCTTTTTTTTTTTTTAAATGAAAACTGTTTACAGTGATCATTCGTCAGTTTCCTTTTTCACCATTGTCGTAAGGGACTCGTAATTAATGGATGATCACGTGCATTGTGTCGTGGACAACATGGCCCAAGGCAACTAAACTAGAATGCTGATACTTAGTTGCCATGACAACAAACAGCATGCTTGCCGCCGTCGGCAAAGGAGGTTGAAGAGCAGGTCCAAGCTTGCTGACATCGTTGTTTGTTGCCTTGCTTTGGCCCAGCAAACAACCCAGCTTTTCGCTGACTGGAAAAAGTGGTGCTTGAAAACCAGAGCCCAAAAGACAAGCGCCTGAAAAGCGTCTTTCAATACTCCAATTTTAATGTCACCATTTAGCTAGCCTCGCCCACGTCTGAAATAAATATACACCAATCGCTTTGAATTGTATAAAGGAAAGAGTAAAGCCAGCCAAACAGCGGAAATCATACGCTAGAAATAACGTAGTTCAGTAAGCCACCTTTACGCACTTACGTTTCGTCGGAGTGGCATGACCCGGATTCGAACTGGCAACCCGATTTGTTTCCAGCTTGGCTTTTGACACGCTCCCAGCCGTAGCCATGGTGCCAGAAGGAGAGAGGGTTTTGCTAGGCAAATCCCATCGGAATTTCCTAGGTTCTTTGACATGCCACAATCGACATGAGCACGAGGCACCACACGGTCCTTCTTTTACCAAAAGTGCCAGGTGTGGCTGAGGACGGACTCAAACCCGGGACCTCTGGCGCACAAGACAGTCATCCTAACCACCAGGCCACCTTGCCCCATGATCACTGACGTACCGCCTTTATCGCTATGTTCGCTCCTTCACTGCACCCTTTATTAAGATCACAGCCGTGAGCAGAGCTCCATTCGAGTGAGAATACTGGCAGCCGTAGGCAATGGAGAGGGAAAACAAATGAGTACAAAGACTCAATCAAGGGATATATTTAGTGTACACAATCGCTGTAAATTTTGTAAAGGAAAGAAGAAAACAAGCCTAACATCGAAAATCACACACTAGAAATAACGTAGTAAAGTAAGCCACCTTTATGAACTTACGTTTCGTCGGAGTGACATGACCCGGATTCGAACTGGCAACCCAATTCGTCCGCAGATTACTGACGTAGCGCCTTTATCGCTGTGCCCTTAATAACGTGTTCAGTGAGTCGTCTTTGTGCCAGTGGAGGAGCGGCCATAGCGATTAAGGCGCTACGCCAATGATCTGCGGACGAATTGGGTTGCCAGTTGGAATCCGGGTCATGCCACTCCGACGAAACGTAAGTGCATAAAAGTGGCTTACTGCACTACGTTATTTCTAGTGTATGATTTTGGTTTGT
The DNA here is from genome assembly GCA_023313725.1 of Lithobius niger. NCBI lineage: Eukaryota > Metazoa > Arthropoda > Chilopoda > Lithobiomorpha > Lithobiidae > Lithobius > Lithobius niger. Next base: position 11,461 of record JAHWFP010025099.1, read on the forward strand.
TTTCCTCTTTCCTTCGCCCACGTCTCCCGGAATATGCAAATTTGGTTTTTATATTTACCTAGAAAAATTGATCATTATACGACCACTTTCTGGTATAATTACATGAATGCTGATCAATTTGATAATTGCGGTCTTGCAGAAGTACATGAAGAAAAAGAGTAAAGAACTCTTAATGATTCGCATATGATTGTTTATTTGATTCTCTTGCCTTTTTATCGCAGTATCGAAAATATACCGGTTTAAAGATGGGTTGCCACGAAATGAAGTCTGCAGCACGAGTGCCTTCTGGCTCTATCTAGTGCTATCTAGGTCTAACTTGCAGGAAGCGAAGGAATGCACAGAGAAATTTCGTTTAACGACACCAACAAGCATGCGCCGCTTATCATTGTTATAGAAATCTGGTACATCCCCATACACGTGAATGCAAGCTGTAACATTTAATGATATTACTGTCACTAGATGGCGTCACTAGATGGCGCCACGATAGAATATAAAGAATCTACCGTGGTTCCATCTAGTGACACTGATATCGTTAACCGTTATATTTGGCACCCAGGTGTACGAGGATGCACCAAATTCCCTACAACAATAATAATACAGGGTGGGGCAGAAAAGACGGAACACCCTTGGCAATCAAAGATGGTTAATGTTAGGATAATTAAACTTTGCATGGTATGTAGGCGAACGGGGAGCCAACTAACCATGAATCGATCACTGACCTTGACGCATATTTTCAAGGTCATCGTGATGTTAACTTTTTAACTATGCTTCGTAGAACCCCAGTGTAAATTAGAAACTTGTAGACAGTGTCAAGGCATGGCCAATGCAAAAAAACAGAACGAAATTCGGTACGTTAGTTTAGGAGTTACGGGCATTACAAGAATCATTCTGTTGTGCTGGCCGAGTGGCTTTCCTGCTAAACAGTTCTGTCAGGCTCTTTCGTACATCATGCATTGTATTGGTAGGTAATGGTGTTGGCAGCATACGAAAATTGGCATAATTCATTAACCGTTATCAGCTATGAAACAAAATCAGAAATGTTAACCTGAGGGAGGAACAACATTAGTTTCATTTCTAGACGACCACGGTGACTAAACTATGCCAACTTGCATAAGATGCTGTAGTTTGCAGCACCATTCTGTTTATACGTGTAATGTAGCAGGTTGTGTTGAGCTAGTGTCGAGTCATCAGTGTGTCAGTTGCTGTTTGTTTCCAAGCATGCTTCATGTACTTTGAGGACCACTGGACTTAATTTTACACTCACTGTTTGGCAGGAAAGCCACTCGGTCAGCACAACAAAATGATGCTTGCAATTTTCCTAACTCCTAAACTAGCGTACCGAATTTCGTTCTGTTTTTATGCAATGGCCGTGCCTTGCCAATGTCTACAGGTTTCTAATTTAAGCTGGAGTTCTACGAAGCATAGTTAAAAAGTTAGCATCACGATGACCTTGAAAATATGCGTCAAGATCAGTGATCGATTCACGGTTAGTTGGCCCCCCGTTCGCCTACATGCCATGCAAAGTTTCATTATCCTTACATTAACCATCTTTGATTGCCAAGGGTGTTCCGTCCTTTCTGCCCCAACCTGTATAATCATGCTTGTTTGTGTCGTTAAAAGAACTTTCTTTGTGCATTCCTTCACTTCCTGCAAGCAAGCGCTTGAGAGTTCAATACAGCGCTAGATGGCACTAAATAGAGCAGTGACATTCGCCGCCATATTGGCACCAGTATGGGTTTTGGAGGGCATAACTACAAGGTGCACCACATAAAAATGGAGGGAAAAACAACGGAAGAGCGGATTTCTTAGGCTTAAAATAACGTTGTTTTCTCCAACAACAAAAATCGCGCGTTTTAGGTCTAAGAAATCACTCTTCACAGCATCGGCTTCAGTATGACGCCCTTCTGTTTCTCTCCGCAGTGCCCCTTGCTGCTAACCCATTAAGTCTCCAGCATAGAGGTATATGCAATAATACTACTATTCGTGTCACTGCTCTATACTGAAGACTTTCATTTGGTGGCAACCTACATTTTAAGCTACGATTACCAGCGCCATGTTGTCTGTGCTTCTGCGGTCCTTCGTCAAGCGGTGAGCGCTATTTGCGCTAGTTACTCTTCAGTGACGTTACGTTGCAACTGTAAAGAGTTGCTATCCTCTGGTCCTACGAACGACGTATTTATTAGCCCCTGGTAAGTTGCAAGGCTGTCATAGCTTAATCAGAAACATAAATAGAGGATCCTGGAAATTTCCCGGTCACCTCTACAGGATCAGACTAGTGTTTTTTACTTTTTTTGGCTTATCATTTCATATCACTTATTCGTATGTTATCTTCGTCGTTATCCTTGTGTTACATCTGTACTCTTCAGGTCGGGACCTGCTCCACGGGAAGTTTGTCTGGGTCCCTACTGTCAGGTTCTGCCCTGACTTGGGTTCGTTTTGATCGTTTTGTAATGTTTATATTTGTGCTTTTGTTGTTGATTTGTGTGTTGCAAACTGTAATTTTTCATGTAGTGACTTTGGCTCCTTTGGCTAAAATAATTTTTGCATGATAACGGGTCGTAGTCTGACCCGAAACGTCGCATTCCTACAGTTGTTTCGTGTCCACCTTTGTTGGCTTTTTATTTTTTAAACACGTTTCTAAGCACCAGCCAGTAATAACAGATCCCAGGCTCTAGCTGAGAGTAAAGGGTTCTACCTAGCGATGTCCATTCTTGCCAATGCCTGTACACGTGCAGCTGCCGAGTTCCGTATCCGCCGCAATGCCCCAAAAGCAGGCTTACAGATTGCTCTCAGAGATGGGAGATGTTGTCACGGATCGATGCCGTTGCCCGGCAACGGGATGCAACTGCAAAGGCGCCTGGCGAGATATCATTCATTGAGAGGGCGCTGCTGTTCTTAGCATAAAAGGAAAAGAGCACCAACATTCCTTTTCACCGACAACGAACAGAGAAATCAGCGAAGGTTCACGTGTCACGTTGTCGAGGTCGGAAAGAGGACGTTCGAATCCGCACTGATGCAGACTACGATTTCGAAAATGGGGGAGAGTGGCAGGATTTTAGCAGGCAGGCATTTTAGGCGTATAGGCAAAGCTACTAATCCTTGGAACAGCCTAAGAACACATGGAAACCGCGGAGTTACGTGTGACGTCACTGTTCCAGTCCCTGTTTTGCCTCCACGCCACAGAAGTGAGAATGCAGCAGTAAGAATAAAAAAAAGTCACGCAGTCCGCAGACAAACATACAAAAAAGCACGACGTTTCGAGGTTACTTTCAGCTCGTCATCAGGTGCACTAAATCCACAAAAGTTTCGTCAACATGTCAAAAAATAAAGTTCGTACAGCTTAAGCATAGGGTAGTAAAATGTTTAACTTGGAAATAAAACGTAGAAAAGCGATTTAAAAAGAACCTGAGCTTAACCTGGGCAAAACAGGTAAGTATATTAGGAGGACCAGTCGTCGTCACCCCTGCAATTGCATTTTACTCTGCTTTCGCACTGTTTTGCCCAGGTTAAGCTTAGGTTATTTTTAATAGTTTTTCTTTGTTTTATTTCCAATTTTAAAAATTTTTACGACCCTACGCTGAAGCTGTTACGAATCGTATTTTTTGACATGTTGACGAAACTTTTATGGATTTAGTGCGCCTGATGACGAGGTGAAAGTAACCTCGAAACGTCGTGCTTTTTGTATGTCTGTGCACTTCTTGGCTTTTTTATTCTTCTGTCATTACAGTGCTTGTTTGCTTCATAGTACCGCAGTAAAACATCTACATGAAAAGCATGAAGAATTGCATATTCACGTTAGCACTCCATAGTCTTACGCTACACATTAACCTTAGTAAAAGAGCACTTATAGGCCCAAAATAAACCCTTCCGTGCCTTAAGATACGACTACACTAGAAGACACAATAACTTAGTCCAGCAGTGAAAAGCTATTTCTACGAGAGTTTCGTGGGAACCCAATTGAAGCGAGCAAATCACGGTCAAGTTGTTAGGAGGATGCGAAACCGAATCCTGTCACCAACCTGTGCCCGTGGATGAAAAGGTGAAAGGTGCAGAAAATGAAAAAGCAGGTTTATCTTATCGCCAGAAGGTGTCGTCGCCAGTAAAGTCCGAATGGCAACAGGGGCTTGCAACTGTACTAGAAACAATCCATTCCAAACCTTCGCAGTCAGCTATGCTTCCGGCGCTTGGCCGACGCTGGTAACCCTAACGTGGCGCCTGCTAACTTCCTGTTCACGTCTGAATGAGATTCGCGGGAGGCCAATTCTACAATCGAATTATTTATTTATATTATTTACAAAATTATTGTAACGTCCCATAAAAAACATAACAGCAATTTCAGATTAAAACAACAATTTTAAAAACAGAAGAAACATGGCGGACACTCGTAGTGCCCACCGTCCTCGACTCGGCTCTCGCCTGATTCGTTAGAAACCCATCATCATTCACGCCTGTCGTAATCACTCCACTCCAGTGGTGTGTAACAAGGCAGCGAATATAGGCCTAATTACAGGCAGGCGCCGCAAATGTGAAAACGCTGTATACCTTAAAAACGATGCAAACATCAATTTATAAAGTCGAACACCTACTGGAAAATCAGTTCAAACTTTTCCCTGTGCTAGGATAACTTTTGCAAACAGTATCACAGTTTAACTGCAGCTGTGCTTGTATTACCATAATCGTCGGACTTAAGTTTCTCCAACATTTTTGAGGTACTGCGACTGAATTTGCTCACCAACTTTAGCCATAATGGCGGTTGCCATCCCATAATCTCAAAGCGGAAGTATCACAGATGGTTGCGCCTTAAATTGTGAGTTTGCTTGTCCGGTAAATACATCGTCCGGTACCATACATCGGTACCACACATCCGGTACCATACATTGTCCGGTACAATACATCGTCCGAAATGGCAATGCGTCACTGCCCAAGTTTATGTTCTAGAGCGTCTCCATGGAGATAGAAACTAGTTAGCATCACTGAAACATACTGATCATGAGAAGAAAACTTAAAGGCGGGTTGCCACAGTGTGCAGCATGTAGCGCCCTCAAGTTCTCTCTAGTGTTTTCTCGCAACAAGCAAAGAAATGCAGGAAGCAATATTTTGTAACACGGCAAACAAACCACGAGCCTCCTTAATTAATGAGTAAAAAAATTGGTACGTCCTTGTGCACTCGGAAGCAAGCTGTAAATGTTAACGATATTATCTGCAACCTGATGGCGCCACGGTAGAATATAAAGAAAATACCGTGGCACTATCTAGTGGCAGCAAAATCGTTAATCTTTATAGCTTGCTCCCTGGTGCACAAGGACGTACCAAATTTTTTACTCACTGATTACGGAAGCACGTGGCTTGTTTGTTGTGTTAAAAGATATTGCGCTGTGCATTGCTTCGCTTGTTGCGAGCAACACTAGAGAGAACTTGCGCAACATGCTGCACACTTTTTTTGGTGGCAGTCCGCCTTCAAAAAAAATTGTAGGGCTTATTAGGAGGTTAAATTAATTTTGAGCTACTCCGGACTACTGGCTAATCAGTTCTTGTTTTCTTTACTCCAGCATTCATTTTTTGGATAACGAACGGAACCTCTGGGTGCACGGGTAGCTGTGAGCACTGGGCCGTCAGATTGGATAGGCGTCCTTGTCCCTTCTGTACATCTCTGGTTTCGTACAGAACCGGGTTCGCCCCTGGCGATGGGAAGTGTATATGTACGGGGTTTTTCTCCGGTTGTTTCCCGCCCGTTGCAAGAGGGTTTCCTCCGGTATTCCGGTTTCCTCCCTCATGCGGCAAAAAAACAACTGTCACAACGGTGGTACTTCTTCCACTTAACATCTGCCGCCTGGGGATTTGGGTGGGTGGATGCGTCGAGCATCGTCTCTATATATTATATTATTATTATTATAATGAATGAATTAACAGCATGAAAGGGGCAACATGCATTACAGTTTTTCGCAACTTTGCGGATCGGTATGCAACCCTTTATCAACCGTAAATAAAATTTTAAAAATGTTTGATCAGAAACTCAAAATCATTTTACAGTATATACTGGAAATCAAACCAGCCAACTCCAAACGAAACCCAAAAAGCACCAGAAGGCCATGAGACCGGTTTGAAAACTGGCCAATAAGCAGCAATCCCACAGCCTGCCAGCATAAGCAGGCCGTTTGTGGATGGGGAGGAAAGCCACGTCGCTTATACACCACTCACCTTTAGCCGAAACATTTTTTTTTGTTCCAAGTTTCTGTAAAGTCAATTTATGGGCCGCCAGTAGCTGGATGTCTAGCCATGTCAGTTAACAGAAAATCAATGATCTTGGGTAGTAATTTTTTCCCCTAGAAAGCGTCGTCTGACGAACCAAAACATTTGCCCTACATTATAGGGACGTAATGCCAGATTGTCCAACAGATTTGCAGCCATTTTTACGGCATGCGAGTATTTTATCCAGCTGCTCGTTGTAGTGTATAAATCTTTTGCTTCAGATCAAGACACATGCTTATGCTGCCGTCTTCATGCAACAACCATAGAACAGCAACAACTTGGTGGGATAATTAAACCCCTACAACATCCCTTCCACACTGGGGAAAAAGTCCGGATCCGAGCCTGACCTTTCAACACTCTACTCCGACTCAGGTCCGGACCCGACCCCCGACTATCAAGTTCTGCTCAAAGTCGGGACTTGAGACGCCGACTCCGAGCCTGTGTTTCAGTGTGGAAAGGGTAGGTGCGAGGGCACGCACTTTAGGGAAACGTTTTGACTCTTGGAGCGCTGGTAAGCAATAGCGAGACAAAGGAAAAGCAGGATAAGGTGCGGGGAGAAAGCAACAGCGGTAACGCCGAATATGTTGTAGCGACAGAACGATTAACTGAAGTCCGGACCTTGGAAGCGATGTCGTGGTTCAGTGTGGAAAGGCGTATGGAAGGAAGGGTGTCGGGGTTTGCCCATGGGCACAAGTCGGGGCCCAGGTACCAAACGCGGTGTTCGGGTTCCAGTGAAGAAACGGTACAAGATGTCCGTCCTTGTGGGCAAAAACCACGGGCAGAAACCACACTGCGCATGCGAAACCAGTTTGAAATTTGTCAGGCTGGCTTTGTTATTTTACCACCACGTTTTGCCACAATTTTTTCAGGCATTTATCTTCCAACTTTCATTCGGCCGGTCCGTTAGTACAAATCTTTTTCGTTTTGATAGCATTTGATTTCAGAAACTTCGAAAGGGATGTTATTAACGATCATAATTTGTTCCAAAATAGGCCAAAAAAAGCCCCGTACTGTTTCTGAAGGCGTCCGGCAGAATCTCACGTTATCCTGACTATAGCACTAACTTGCAGGGACTTTCTCAGGTTCCTCTTTCAGTCATTGATTTGAGAAAAACCTTTTCAGGAAACTAAACTAACTTTTTCCATCGGATGTTGGACACATAGGCGCCGGATAATGACGCACCGGATGCATAGGCACCCCAATTTAGGCACTGAATAACTAGGCACTCGAACAAATGAGCACCCGGACGACTGGACACTCAGACATACAGACACCGCACAAATAGTCATCACATTTTTAAAAATTCTTTTTTATAATTGGGATGGGTTGCCCTCAAATTCTGTATCGTTTGTTTTAAATCTGTAACGCTTATTCGTGTGGGACTGTTGGGGAGAGAGAGAGGGGATTTTCCTATATTTTCGAATTTTTTTGCGGTGGATTAATGTTCCAAATTACGCTGCCGCGCTCGCGGTAAACATATAACTCTACAGATGCTAGTGAAATAGAGATGACAACAAATCTTCAACAGTTTTCAATGGCTACCAACATTTTACGGCAAACTTTTTTTCTCCCCACCCCCCAATTTAAGGGCAATCCATCCCAATTAAAAAAAAAATAAAATATCTTGGTATCTATATATGTCTTGGTGCCTATTTGTCCGAGTGCCTATTTGTCTAGAGCATAAATTCGGGTGCCTAAGTGTCCGGTCCCCAATTATCCGGTGACTATGTGTCCGGGTACCTTTGCCACCACCCAGCCACCATGGCCGTACAGGCAAGTTTGTATCATAGCAACGTCGGTTCGCAAGTTGAGGGCCATTTTTTTTATTGAAAGTTGTGACGAAATGCTTAATGGTAGCTGCCTGGAAAAAAAATATATATTTTTTTTCCCTGCAAACTTCAGAGACGATGAACCTACCGAACGAAAGCTTAGGAGGGTAAAAGACCATGATTGATGAAGAGTCTTTTGAATTTGCGCGAAAGATTCATGAAAGGTGAAGAATACTCAATCTCCCCGACTCTGTCATCCACCCCGTCTCCAACACAACCCCTCATCCCTACCGATAATTCTTACGGAACATAATAGAGTTTTTTTGATGCTCATGGTAATGTTTAACTGAACCCAGGTCTAATCAGGAAATGCATGCCAACAACCTATTTTTGTTGTATTTAATCTGAAACAAAACCCACAAGGGTGAAAGAACCCGCTAAGTTTGAGCCAAGCAAAGTAGTGATATCAGAAAAAAAACTGTCACCAAGTTTCTACATGGTGTGCTAACCCTAACCGAAAAGTGTTCCCTTTAGAAAAGTGTTCCCTTTAGAAAGTAGTGATATCAACGCACAACGAACAACTGCCAAGCAAATCCCACCGATTATGAGACTAAAGGTTAAATGAAAAACCTGACCATTGCTAACAATCCGTAGCAATGGTCAAGTTTTACAAATTTTAACGTCTGAAGTAATAGTCGGTGGGATTAGACGGTATAAACATATATATATACCTCCTGACATCTCTTTTCTAAAAGGCAGACGAAAGAGGCGGAGCAAGAAACCAAGTCATTCCACGTGGCGAACCGAGCTAATGCAAATGTCGACAGCTATCGAATTTCAGGTCAGGTCCAGCTAATAAGGGTGGTTACATTTGTTTATATCGGGAAAATATTCTTTAATATATTTACTATCTACACAGGATGTGCCTGTTCATAATCATTTGTTACTAGATAATAGTACATGATATTAAAGAATATTATTATTTTACCGTTATAAACAAACTTGAGGTTTGTGCAAAGTTCCGACATGCCACCCCCATAATGAGGTGGAAGTATGCGTAACTTTCAAAATTTGCTATTAACCAAGTCTTTCTTGATTGGTTCTCCATATGGAAGGCGTGGGTTTCTTGCTCCGCATCAGTTGTTTGCCTTATCTGAAAGAGACACAAGAAGGTTTTTTCCCGTTTTACAGTATTTTCAGATAATAATAGCGTTAATATGTCATTATGTTTGCACTTATTGCAGGGTTACTCGGCAGCTACATTGCCATGTAATTTTAGTTGTTAAATGAAAAACCTGATACCGGTTCTTCTTGTACCGCCTTTTGTCTGCCTTTTGTTCTAAAAGGAGACACAGGGTGGTTTTTTACGTTTTAGAATTGATATGTTATTAGGTTTTCACTTACTGCGGGGTTGACTCGTCAGTACATTGTCGTGTAATTTTAGTGATTAACTGAAAAATGTTATCGCGTAGCTTTCAAAATTTTCATTAACCAAGTCTTTTTTGCTTGATTCACCATGTGGCTGTGGAAGGACGGGGTTTCTTGCGGGGTTTGTTTGCCTTTTCTGACAGGAGACACAAGTAAATATTTACACTTTTTCAGTATTTTCAGTTAATAATAGCATTACTATGTCATTAAGTTTGCACTTATTGCAGGGATACTCGCCAGTACATTGCCATGTAATTTTAGTTTTTAACTGAAAAATGTTATCGTTAAAGCTTTCGGAATTTGCATTAACCAAGTCGTTTTGCTTGGTGCGCCATGTGGAAGGACTGGGTTTTGTGCTCCGCAACTTTTGTTTGCCTTTTCTGAAAAGCCACACAAGGAGGTTTTTACGTTTTTTCAGTATCTTCAGTTAATAATAGAGCTGATATGTGATTAAGTTTGCACTTGTTGTGTGCGCGGTTTATCTTGAGTCCTGCAGATATTTTATGAGCGGCTACGTTTTCCTGGAGGGGGCGGCATTAATCGACGGCCGCCATTGTTTTTGTAACCATCTTGGATACCAACAAGGCACTCTGCTACCAAAACATACAATTGATTATCTGCATCGTAATGGGGCGAACTCAAGATAGGCCGCGGACACTATATTGCAGGGTTGACTCGGCAGTAAATTGCCATGTAACTTTAGTTATTAACTGAAAATCCTGATGACGGAGAATGTTTTCTCCAAAACGTCGTTAGAAATGTTTGTGTGCAATTTTATGGCTCTTATTGAAATTAATCGGTTTATGTGTCGCTAGCACGAATGACCATGCACCACGATGCACAAACACGATGTTATACCGTTGGCTTGGAAACTAACAAGATTAAGACTCGCTAGAGTGTCGTCCGCCACGATTCAACGATAACATTAACGCCCGTCCTATCCAGATAAAATATATGTGAGCATAGCGACTATACTAGGCACTTGCGTCTTTTAGGCAGTTTGGCTGTTTTGAGGCATCTGAGACCTGAAACGGCTGAAACTTCCTTTTGTAAAGGCTGAAATTTCGGTTTGATCGGGAGACTTTGGTCGCCCGACAACGTAAGTCACTATCAATGACAGCCTAATGATTTCTTGTTGTTGGAAAAACACAACAACAACAACAAACAACAACAACTAAATGCTGAAACTCTGCTCTTAAGATAGTATTGAGATTAATCAGTAACTTTGAATCGTTTCCCGGACCTAACATCCAAACCAGCAAAAAGTACGTTCCACGGTTAAACTATAGCTATCTGCAAAATGTCAGCTTTATTCCACTCATTGAAGAATTAATTTTCGTGAAATTAGCTACCAAGTGACCATATAGTAATTATAGAAGTAAATATCATCATTATTGATATGATCTTGGTTTTAGGGAGCACGAACTCAGACTGGATCAGCACTTTGTTCTTTTGTTTTAGGGGGCACGACTGGATAGTCTGCCCCACGACGGTGAGGGACAATTTAGATGAAGAAATCCAAGCGGATTTGTTGTTGTTTGTTAGTTTTTAGGGAGCACGAACCCAAACTGGAAACTTCGCAATTACTTTGTGAGAGCAGAGAAGGTACTGATCCAAGATGCCCACTGATTGGCACAAATCCCACAACAACATGAAAAAAACATTAAAAAACGAGCACCAGATTTGCTTCAATAATACAACAATAAAAAACAGTTATTGAGTGCATTAGAGCAACCTATTTTGCTTACAACAATGTACACGAAAACCGTGTTCCCCCTCTAAATCCCCTCCCCGTGTACTAAAGCCCCCTCGTGTAACAGCTTCCCCATGTATAAACCCCCCCCCCCAAAAAAAAAGGACCGTAAAACTGGATTTTCGGATTTTCATCTTGCAATTGCTAAGGGGAAAAATGGATTTTAACAATTTGCACCAATAATATGTGGTGTTTCCCAAAAAGACAGCTTGTTGAGGATTCCCACCAAGCTCCTCGACTATTTGAAGTCGTGATATCAAACACCGAGCTCTTTTGCCAAGTTAATCCCACCGGGTAAGACTTCAAACGTTATATGAAATACTTGAAAATTGCGCAGTACACAATTCCACATTTTACGTTTAACCTTCATTACGTAATTTGTGAACGCTCCCTTGCCAGTTTTCACTCGTATACGTGTCTCATGCACGAATTATAAACGTATAATGCGAACAGCACCTTTTTTTAAATTACTGTAGTCGAAACAAACGTATAACAGCGAAAAATAATTTTCAAAACTGTACAATTGCGAGCGCTCAGCCGAGGAGTACGCATTTCAATAAAACAGATAGTCATGAAGTATTTGTTAAGAAGGTATTCCTAATCGACTGGTTATCTTTGCTGAAGACAGCAAACACGCTACCAATTTCTTAGTCGTTTCACTATTTCTTAGCAAATTGAAATTCAAAATGGCGATACTTTAGGGAGTGGGGTTGCGTGACGGATCTCGTTACAAAAATCGAAATCTCATTTTAACTTCTAAAAAATAATAAGGAACCTTCAACTTACTTAGCATAATAACCTATTTTCCTTCAGCCTCCATACTTCCATCGGCCTTCTACGGTGCACGCAAAACCCCCACGATAAAGAAAGCGCATTGCGTTTTTTTTATTTTTTATTCATACGTGATCTTTCTAGAAGCGACTATGGGGGTCTTTTGTGTTCGTCTTTCTCCTGATTGGCTCTAACAAGAACTAAGCTCGTGCACGCAGCGATTCGGCGCCATCATCCTGATTAGACCCTGCCCTCCTACGGGACCTGGAGGCATTCTAGATTTAAATTAGAGTTAATAACACGTTCTTAGACGATGCGCATGGCATCTCAGGCCCACGGGGTCTTCAATACCGTAGCAGAACGCGTATCTTGGCATCAGCGAAAAAAACATGGGCTCCAATTGGTGGTTTCAGCGAACGTGCTCTCCGAGTAGTGGATGGAAATGGGATAACTTTTGTGCAAAACATTTTAGAAAATAAACCGTGAAACCATTAGCAATGGGACCCGTGAGAATCCGCAATAAGAAGGAATCCTCCGTCAGCTACGTTTTTCTTATGGGTGCGGGATTTAACGCTAAATGTGAGGTTTCTCTCTCTAGTGGTTGCCTCTTTCTTTCCGCCATGTTTACGTCAAACTAAATAACGTGGGCGTTTAACGAGCTTCTCCTTAAACTTTATCTCTTCGGTGAAAAGTGATGGGATTACGTACGGGCAATTCTTCGGGAAATGTACATACTTAAAGGTCGTTCTTTTTAGAATAATTTAATGTTGCGTAGTCTCTTGTATTGTGATCATTCCGATCTAGTATTTTGGCAGAACTTAAAGGCGCCTTGTCACCTTTTCAACTCCTAGATGCAGCACCGTAAAATTTTCCAGGAATGTAAAGAAAGTAGCGTTGAATTAAAAATGGAACAGCACTATTCGCAGCAGCTTCGCGATTTTCATAACTAAAATGAGACCACGTGACCACATCAGCCTATCGGGTGACGGAGAATCTGGAACGTGGATGCTGTGTTTAGAATATGGGCAACGTTGCCGAAATGGTGAACTGGCACCTTTAAGACACGTTGATTTCTCTTAAACCTTGCCGCTTATCAGCTTTATCAGCCTTATCAGTCTTAAGCCTTATCAGAAGTGACAAGATTGCAGGCAGTTCTTCGAAACATAAACTCGAAGATCTTTCTGTTCTGAATGATTTAATGTGGCATGAGCCCTCATACAGATGGGAATTATTTCATCCAATATTTTGATATTTGGTAGCATTAATATTCCCAATTATACTGCAGATATGCTCTTCCGCCTACTCTGACAATTCGAGATCCTATGCATGAATTATTCTGAAATTCAATACAAATTATAAAACAGGTGTTCTTGCAATCACGTTTACCAATGAAATCCATCTGTTGAAAGGCTCGTTCAATGGTTCACTCTTCTCGCGCAACGCTAATCATATGAATCAGTAAGCGTCATGTAGCAAGGATCTAATGTGCGTAAAATCCTCAAACCGAAGAAGCGAGGATGGGAGCTTTGTTCTTAAATCTGACGTTAACGTTAACATTAACGTTTTAAAAAGCCAGCAAGGGCACATTTATACAGTAAAATGCGAAGTTTCGGGATTTTTTATCCCGTTGTAAAGCAAAAAATATTTTGTAGCATAAGCTACAAGTCACAAGACAGTCTTAAATGGTTTCCCATTTTAAAGAAAAGCAAGTCAGAGCAGTAAAATTTAAAATATTAAAAAGATAGAAATTGAAGTCCACTCAGCACAAAAGCTGAGTCTGGGACGACCTCTTCCTAACGAAGCAGGGCAGAAGTGATTCATGAGTGGAGGGGGTGGCTATTTATGTGGGATGGCCCTGGTTGGAAAAATTTGCGATTCCAAATTTATGAAGGATTCCGAAATTGCGAAAACTGTTTATTATTAGGCATCAAATGATTGTGGTCTGGTGGTCGTTGTGTTAGGATGCTTAAGGGTTTCTAAAGTTAAGACGTGCATGGAAATTATTTTCTTGAAAAGTGACCTGGGTATTTTCAAGATCTGGGTGTGCCCTGTCTGTGTATCTTGTGATTGTACCTTTATGCTATAAAATTTTTTTTTCTTGACAACGGGATGAAAAATCCTGAAACGTCGCGTTTTACCGTATAAATGTGCACTTGTTGGCTTTTAAAATGTTGACTACCTTTAATGCTTCTATTTTCTCATTCTTAAATTTGTGACAAAAAACGTGCAGTTGATAAATTTTACTGCTTTTTTGATATGAGAAATGAATAATGATGCAGACTTGTCACTCGTGAATGAAAAATAGCGCTTACAAAAACCCTTTAAGTAACAGTTATTAACTTCCGATTTGCGGACCGTTTAAAAAAAAATGAAAATCGATCCATCTCCTTCCTCATTTTACTCAAGCACGTTCGCTATTCATGGCTGTGGACGCAGAGCGCATTGAGATGCAGGCAGCAGTCCAGCCTAACATCAACCGCCCAGCCGCCGTTAATACGCCCGATATGCCGGAATGAGAGCGTCATGACCCTTCGCGCTTACGCAGATGGAAGCCAAGATGGCTGGCCCATTCACGAAACATTTTGGGCTGCCTCGTTCGAGGAAAGGGAACGTGATTCCTTCATGGAAAAGCGAGGACTGTGCGCCGCCGGGGCGAGCTTTGAGGGGCGACAGCAGGGCGGTTTGGCCGAAAGTACGAAGGGAAAAGGTCGACTCAATTTAAGTCCGGGGACATCCTCGAAGTGCGAAGGGGCACTAAAGGGATCTTTGAGAGCCGGTCCTCGATGGCAGCAGAAGATGGCATGTTTGCAAGGTTTGAGAGAGGGTTGTTGTAGCGAGTGAAAGAAAGAAGTAGGAATCGCACTGGGGGAAAAGGTGCAGAAGGAGTGAAAGAGTGAATGAATGATGAAGGATGACTGTGGGTGTGGTAGGGCATTCGTACTCTCCGAAACTCGGCCTCCTAAAATGTTTCTGAAATTGCTTCTGGCCTTCATCTTTTACTTCCTCCCGCAAAGCAAAGTGGGCGGGAAGGAAGGCTTGAAAGCCTGCAGACTCGAGGGCTTTATGGTAATGATTGTGGAATGGCCTCTGGTAGTCTTAAAGCGTGCGGTCGAAGCACAGTATAGCACGGAATGGACAAATCTCACAGATACATTGAAGCGCTTTTTTAAATGTTGAATTTGGTTAGCGGTGGATCGAGACACGATTTCGTACTACTGGTCGTCTTATTGATCGCTGTCACAAACTTCGCACCTCGCATTAGTATTATGGCCAAAAAGGTTCTATCCTTTCTTCGACTGACGAGGACGGAATCTAAGGGCATGTTTACGCTGCTGCGACTCGCCTTTGCATTCTCGCAGCTAGAACTCAATCGCGATAGCAAAAGTGACATTTCCATGGTAACAACGCTAAATGGATTAGCTAAATTCGACATCGTTTGAGTAAATACTTGCAGTCTTATAATCCGTGCCAATAATATAAAGAATTCCTCATGACGAAACAATTTTCTCAAACGCTTCTGAACTCACGTTATTTTCTGTTTTCGTTGCGAGGCGGCAGACATAAAACCGCCGTCATGTTGGAATTTGAGGTGATTTCTAGCTTCTAGCAGCGAGAATGCAAAAGCGAGCTGTTGCGTAAACGTGCCCTAACTCGCAGTTTAGCTTCGCTAGTGTCTTGAAGCGATGTAACGCATTTCTTGTTAGCGTGTGAGAAAGGGGCGCTAACAGTTTGGAGCAAATCAAGGAGAGAGACTGTCCCAATGGCGAGCGATTAATACACTGTGAAACGTGCTAAACAGTAACTAGCCTTACACGCGAATTGACCCAATGCTATCACAATATTTTTACTGCAAGATCGTATTAGGTGTCCAACCATTACTATGCGACTATCATTGCTACGCAAACTATCCATACCCTTTATTCGTCAGTGTTCACTCAGGCGATGAAGATATTTAGTAGTTAAAGGGGAATTTCACCTTTCGGTTCTCGAGGCCGTAGGGTATCAAAACGCACGCTCTACTACTTTCTGGGAAACCTTGGCATGGTCAAATGCAACCTGCAAGTTCGGACTAACACCCTTATTCTGGGGGACGGCACAGACCAATGTAAAGACGTTGTTTATTTTATTAAACTGTGAAGACCTCCTTACATAGTTAGCAGTGAACCAGGAGGGCCCTTTTCTCATACGCTAACATTTCTCGCTAGATTTTAGTGGGTTGAATGGAACGTATACTCCACTTGCTGTTGGTACGCAAATGTTTGTGGGAATACACGAAAATGGTCATTGTGTTCCGCATTACCAGAATCTATATATTAAAGTGTGAGTTTTAATCATGTACCCTAAGTTGGAAACATTCGTGTACGAGGACTGCCAGATACGACAGTTTGATTGTTGAAGGTTTTAAGAATTCAGGGTTAGCTATAGCATTCCGACTGCCGTTGTTATCGAGTTGTTCAAGGTAATACTGGCGGTAACAGATTAATAGATATTATTCAGAGCATAAAGTGTCCCATAGCCATGCACTCTTGCAAAAGTCAATAAAAAAGCCCAAAAATGTGCACAAAGAAGCAAAAAGCCACAACGTTTCGGGAATATCATGCACCCCGTTTTCAAGTGCAAATAAAATCAGCTGAATAGCATCGTACAACAAACAAAATTTTCTAAAAACTTTTTGTAAAAACCCTAAGCCTTCCTGGTTGGAACAGGTCAGCAATAGGCTAAAGACAGAACGACCGCGATCCTGCAAACGCAGGCTCGAAGTGAGTAGCTACCACCATGGCCGCCTTATACACAGGAGCGTGAAGAGCAGTGGAGGTGGTGGGGGAGGAGAGGGGGGGGGGGGGGAGTTACGTTTTGTACTGAGAAATTCCAAGGTTTTCTATTATTGGTACGTATTCTTTGATATTTCTATTGTCGGGTATGATATGGTTATGAACTGATGGTTGTTGAGACAAAATTACTAAAGTTTCTAAGTTAATTCTTGCCCTTTGTTGTTTTTCTAAGTTAATTCTTGCCCTTTGTTTTTTTTTTAAGTTAATTGTTGCCCTTTGAAACTTCGTGAAAGAATCACAGCCCATAAGTCAAATTTTAAACTAAATCTAGCCACAAATTCTTTAGTACAGCACTGTATCAAAACAGCAACCTCCACCAGTCGGATGGAGACAGGGCACGCTCCTGACCTGGAAAACTTCACTATTCTCTTCATT
The DNA here is from genome assembly GCA_023313725.1 of Lithobius niger. Lineage (NCBI taxonomy): Eukaryota > Metazoa > Arthropoda > Chilopoda > Lithobiomorpha > Lithobiidae > Lithobius > Lithobius niger. Next base: position 28,638 of record JAHWFP010025099.1, read on the forward strand.
GAGATCTCGGGATCAGGATCAGCGGTAAGGCACTACTACTAGCTCAAACACTCACTTCTAATAATGAGGGGTTTGAATGATTTTAAACGGAATGATTGTTGCCAATAAACTGAAAATGCACGCTACCAGAAAAAGAACTGTGCTGTTACTCTCTCCATCCGTTTCCGTCCTGCCATATCCCGATTCTCTCTTTGTGCACCAGATCAACAACCTTAGCTGCCACTACTGTTTGAGGAATCCTTAGACGATGCCGCATATCCCGCCCTGCAATTCACCACCTCATTGTCCATGATACATTGATTGGATGTTGGTATTTGCCAAACGCGCACACACTTTCTTGCCCCTACATAAAACTGCCGGGTGGCCATATCGTTGACAGCAAAAACAATGTATTGGCGGCTGCTTATAAGGCCTCATTCGAAGCCTTAAGACCCCAAAGAAACAGTCGAAAACGCAAATCAGTCCCCTCGAAAGATAACAAAACCAGACCACTAAATTCCTTCAAACCTACCATCCTTTGTCACCGTGTAACGCCCCTACACGTGCTCCTTTCTGACAGCAAATTTTCCTCCAATGCTTCTCCTGGCACATTCATGACCAGACCTTTTACCATCTTTCTTTTGACTGCCAGTGGAAGCGGTAGCGAATCCGGAAGAGTACACAAGATGGAGAAGGCTTCCATTCGCCTACTTTACCTGATGCCCATCGTGAACAACTTCTTTCTGAAAAACCAGTTGCATTGACCCATCCCTCCCTGTCAACAATTCTCTCCATCCCTCTAAAGAACGGCGTAAAGCCTCAAACCGAGCTTTAGGTCTGCAACTAACGATTTCCGAATTTTCTCCATCCCCTTTGACCGCACACAACAACAAAAGGAACTCAACAGTTCCCACTTCTTGATTACTCACTTCTATTTCACTTGTTTCCATCCCATCCACTCAATTCGATCTTACTCAATTCTCTACATTCGATTCTTCAGCAATCAATTCCACATCATTAGTACCTAACTCATCCACAAATTCGTCTTCCCTCTAGTGACTCCTTTCTTAAATTTTCCTTATCTGCGAAACTGCTTCCCGTTCACCAGCTGGGCCTGAAAGTGGCGCAGTGGCCTCTGTTGACGCGGCGTGCCCTTTTCTTTATTTGGCTACCGATTCTCCACTTCCACATCCTTCCCCACCCAAGTCCCCTCCCTCTTCATCATCCCTATTCATTACCTGGTTGTCTTTTTTTCTGGTTTTTCTCTTGCTAAACGTGTTACCCCTCTTGGTTGCTGAGTCGAAATTTCATCGTGATACCGGACACATAACGACCGTAGAGGTAGCTTATCTTAAGCCAACTAAGATTACCCTTGTAAAGCGGGTTTAATGAAATCCAAATCTGGCATAAAATTGTCCTCCACTGAATCCACAGCAGCTTCAACTTAACCTGCAGCAGACAATTACTAGCTGATATCCTAGCCAAAAGGCTTATTTGAACCTGGCAAAATAGCTGCTTCCACCATGGCAACAACGAACACTTTTTTTTACTCTCTTTGCAATTTTATGGCTAGGATCTGTTAATCTTCAGCCTACTCCTTGTGGCTGCCGTTCGCTTATTTGTTGCCTAATAACAATACTTAAAGTGTGCGTGGCCTATCTTGAGTTCGCTGCAGAACGAAGACAGATAATCGATTGTACGTTTTTGGTAGCAGAGTGCCTTGTAGATATCCAAATGGTTACAAAAACAATGGCGGCTGTCGATTAAAGCCGTTCCTTCCAGGAAAACGTAGCCGCTCATAAAATACTTCCAGGATTCAAGATACGCCACGCACACAATAAAACAATGTTAAAACTAGTGTAAAGCTGATCATCTATACCCCATAAAGCACATTCTGCACAGCCACCTATGAGAAAAAGTGGCGAAAACCAGTTTTATAGAGCAGACTAGCTGAATCGACGTTGGATGCACCTTTGTTGATTAATATTTTGAACGGTGTTCACGAAAGACCCATTTTAGAACCGAATAAAACACTCAGTAGGTATTATAGGTTCTGGCTATGCATTGTGAACACGAATGACGTCAGTCGAACTTGGGCTAAACAAAAGATGATTTTTTGTTGGCTTTGCTCCTTTACTCAGTGCTTCCTCTGATTAAAATAGTAATTAATACAAATAGTAATAAAAATGGTAGTAAAAATAGCTAATAAAAATTTTTGCATTTGCTTATAACAGTGGTAATAATTTTATACTGCTATTATTGTAATTTTTTTTTGTGTGTCTACGATGCACCCAAACTTTGCAATTGTTTCATATGTTGACACTTGTAATTCTTGTATTTTTAAGTTTATTTTTATTATGGTAGCCAACACACCACACGCGAGCATTAGCTCTTGTGGGGTGAGGGCACGTACGGAGTTTTGTACCGATTTACCTGATTCAATAAACCAATATTCTTCTTCTTCTTCTCTTCTTATTACGTAATTTATGCTTGCATTTTTTTAAATTTATTTTTTCCCACGATATAAGTTCACAGTTATGCAGTAAACGAAGCCAATACAATAAGGATGAATAAATAAATAAATAAATAAATAAATAAATAAACAAATAAATAAATAAATAAATAAATAAAGACACACCGTATACACCGTAGCAGACAATTTTTTAGGAATGTTTATACTTTTTATTTATACAGCATCATTTTGGGCCTTTTAACATTTTCCTTACCCTTCCCATGTCCTGCACGTTTGGCGATGCCATCGGGGGCCTTTGAGTCCCTGGCAAGTCTAACCTTGGTGGTAAGGCATTCGTGTCCCCAAACCATCTTACCATCATCCATTCCTTGGCCGTATATTGTACACTGTATATACATTTAAATTGCGGCTGGCTGTCAGTGACTCCCCAGTCCTTGCCAGACCCGTTGCTATCGCAACAAATATTATTATTATTATTATTATTATACAAGTTCATAAAAAATTAACACGAAAGTGGAAAATAAATACGAAACTGGTTGTGCCCGATGAACCCGGTGGCCTTATGGACGTATAATTATTATGCATGTCATTGCGTTCCTCCCCTCCTTCCCATCAATCTAACAACTAAGGGGCCATTCAAAAACCACGTGGCCTTTTTTGAAGCCATTTTTAATCCCCCCCCTCCCCCCTGTGTGGTCATCTGTGGCCAGATCTTGAACCCCCTCCCCCCAAAAAAAACCACGTGGCTCGTGGCTATCCCCCCTTCCCTCTCCGTGATTAAAATATAATACCCGAATGTGTTTTTGACAAATGCTGTACCACGTTATATAAAATTTGAGTTATTGTGCCGTACCAAATTTGGTGAATTGATAGTGTTCGACACGTGAAATCCAACGATAAGTACCCCCATACTCGACTTTCGTTTTCAATAAACGTAGCTGTACGATTCATCGTATGAAGTATTTTCATCAAATTTCTAGGCGAACTGCAACGTCCTCTAGACTAAACGTCATCCAAGATTTGTTACCGAGACGGAAAGTAGAAAATTGTAACCTAATACATTCATTATTACGTCGGCCATCATGCTATTTAAATGAATTTAGTGGGAGTTAAGGAAACGTAGTCTTACGTTGTTTAAGATTTCAATGAGCAGCCGCGGTATCTTTCACCACTATACGGGAAATGCAGTTTGGTTGACTGGGGCGGAGACGTTAAGGTAGGACCAATATAAGAACAATGTTAAGGCTGGGTGAGATGGCATGCGGAGAGACTCTTGTACGGTAAATGCACCAATCCATTGGAGGTAATAGCTTTCCCTTCAATGCAGTAGCCACGTGATTTCTTTGTAACACCCCCTCCCCCCGTTGTGGCTACTTGTGGCCGAAAGCCGACCTCCCTCCCCCCCCCACCCCCTTGCCGACCACATGGTTTTTGAATCGCCTCTAACGCACTAAATAATACAGAAAAAGCACTAAGCTGCCGAACCTTAGGGAGCGGGGAACGCAGCTTCAATCCCAGCTGGCCTTGTTACTGTCACTATAGCTTTCTAATGGCGCCAACAGATGGCGCCCGATGGTCGCACCATCGATGCGATGGGACGACGCATGTAGTGACCGTACCTCTGCATTATTAAAATGCAGGGAGTTAGGACCGGTTTGGACTGAGAGTCGTATAAAAATTGTGATCCACAACAATGAGGCGGACGCTAGTGTTTCATGATTCCAGCTGTGGTCATGATTTCCTATCTGGTCGAACAGATTTTAATAAATTTTGGTACGTGTGAGGGGACCCATCAAGTTTTTGCCATAGAAAGTAGTGATATCACAACCAAAATGGCTGCCACCAAGTTTTCCGAACCGATCATTAGTACTCAATCTTAACTGACACCTCGTTCATTGTCAGTTAAGCTTGAGTGAAGACGGTTCGAACCGCAAACTTGGTGAAAGCCATTTTAGCTCTGCCATCACTACTTTCTACTGCGAAAACCTGATGGATCCCTTTATTCTTACGGGGTTTTCGTATGATGGGTGTTTACGCAGCACTATACGGCCTGGCTGCTAACCAAATTTGGCTTAAAAAACGTTAGACTGTGATGGAGATATCAGGCAAAAAAAATTTCCTTTAACATGGGAGTCTGAGACACTCTTGTGCGTGGCACCTGTTAGTAATGCGTTAACAATATTTTTTGCCATGAGTCACTGTTTCAGCAGTGTTATTTTCTGCCGCATTGTGATATGCAACAATGGCCAATGTTTCGTAAATGCTGTGACTACTCAGGGAGTAAACCATTGTTTTCAAACACGCCTCAAGCACAGTTCACACCTTACTGTACGGCTAGGCGTTCTGCGCACAGAGTTCACATATTAGGCACTGATTTGGGTTTACAAGCCTGATCAGCCCTCGCGGAGTATCCAGAGAGATCACCTTATCGGTTGCCTCTCCAACACCAAACTGACTTTTCCCTCCTTCTCCCAGCTGTATTTATACTCTGGAGAACAATAGACCAAGCCTAGGGCTTTACGTCACGTGAGCAGCTGAACTGCATAGAACCGGACCCACCTGGTTGGGCCAGGGAAACCGTTCATGCACTCCTGTTGGCACCTGTCCAATATTCGGCTACTGGGCAAGTGCACTGACAGATTACCTAACTACAAGGCACACCACGAAGTAAAGTCTTTGTGTGTGGCGTCTTGCTATCATGTAAACAGCCGGTTACAATGCGATAACAGCAATGAATTTAAGAGTCAATACAGCCAACGTACAGGATTGAATGCAGAGGGGCTGCGGGTCAACAGTCGAGGCAGCAGGCCGTGGAACTGCTTATGCAACGTAATGTTAGAGGATACAGTTAACTACCTATATTATCCCAATGCATAACATATGTTAAGTTTAGCACTGCAAACAACAACAAAAAACAACAAAAACATTTAATAAAGAGTGCCAGCATCGAGTAGGTCTTGTAGGGTTTTTTAACGAATGAAAAAAGTCATCACAACGTTGAATATTTCATTCCTAAACGATCCTGTTTTACCGTATGGAGTAACGAAAGGATTCTTATATGGGTGGAGACTTGGTTCGTGTTGGCAGAATGGGGGGGAGGGCGGGAGAGGATACAGTTGGGCTCTGGGCGCCTGCCTTTTTTCAGTGGTTCCAGCAATTGCCTTCCTTGTTGACTACAGGACGTGCTCGACTCAAACCCGCCCACGCACGCAATGTTAAGTTGTTACGCTACGTAGAAATAAAAAAAAAAAAAACAAGAAAGAAAATTGTTTCGTTTGAAGTGCGTGAAGCAGTAGAATACGTGCGAAGCAACTTAAAGTTAAAGAATTATTTAAAAAACGAAGAAAAGAAACGGCCACGACTAACGTTAAACCAATATTTTCTTTTTGGCTCACATTTTAGTCTTCTGTGCAGCCGAAACGGCATGAGGAGACATTTGCGACGAATTTGTCCATCCGACCGTCGCCTTTTTTAACTTCAGGACCAGATACAGACAAACGGCTTTCACTATTAGATTCAGCAACCAAGAATGAGTTTAGAAACACGGCGAGTAAAAACGACGATCCCTCCTTATAGCTAACAGCCATTCTGGACGCAACTCAACGCAATAATAACATTTGATCGTTGCATTTAAACACCACAGGCAGACACGCATCCCGTAAAAAACAAAAGGATTTCGTTGACGACACGCATTAGCTTCCATTAAAATAGTCTCGACACCGTGTTTTATGGATGAATATGCCTACTCTCGAACCAAATTCACCGTTATCTGCTATACTTACGCAATTAAAACGGCAAGTAAAATTTGGCGTAAAATCTGACAAATTACGCCTAAAATCTAAAACGAGGCGTAAAAGCTAACACATTTTTAACCGGCAATCGTGATGGTTACTGCTTTTAGATTATACTTAATAGAGATCGCTGTTGCAGCGCGTGATAAAGGTGAGGGCCTCAACATTTCCGAAGGTGGCAGAAGTGTACAGAAGACCGGTTGCGATGAGGTCAAAGGTTTATATAAAAGACTTGACCAGTGGTACTTTTTGCGGCTAGTTTTCCGGTTGTCTCTTTTTTTAACATCTGAAGTGTTTGTAGGTGGGATTAACTTGAGGAACGTTTTCGGGTATGTTGGCACCACACCTTCGAAGAGCCGAACAATTCTCAACTCGGCAGCTCTTTTACCAGTTTTTTTTATTTTTTTTTTATTTTTGATAAGATATCACTTCTTTTTTCTTTTAGCCGTAGCTGAGTAAAGCCAGCCCAC
>JAHWFP010025100.1:0-26857 GCA_023313725.1 Lithobius niger
CCAGTGGGCAGAACAGGCAAATTGGAATCAAACCCAAAAGGGGATAAAAAATGCCTAACATCCTCTAAGCAGCCACCCCGGGCCCAGTTTGTCTGGATGTCCCTTCACCTCTTTCTGACTAGTGCTTGCGACGGGTGTTTAGCCCGCCCACCATATACACCGTAAGCGCACTTGCAAACCATAGTGTTGGGGCCGCTAGTGTTGAAGACGGACCGAAAACCCTCCGTCATGCAGACCCTTGGCACACTAACAAACCGTGATCTTGGGTTCCCTTTTAGTCACCTTCTACGACACGAAGGGGTGCAGTGAGCATATTCTACACCAGCCCACAGGAGGAGGTGTTTGGTTCAAACAAATCAAGTGTTCTTTAAAGGTTTTGTTGCTTTGGAGGTTCACAGTCCAGGATGATGATGGCCTTCGAGGTTAATGGAGGATCGTTGTGTCACAACTCGAGTCAAGACAGGATTCTGGCTGAGAATGAAGTTACAACCGTTGGTTTGTTCTGTTGATGGTTTCGTTGGTACCAGAGAAGAGATCTATGAGGCAGGTATGTTGCCAATGGGGTTTGACAGTTCAAAATGATGATGGGCTTCATGGTTTTGGAGGATTTCTGTGTCATGATTCAAAGTCCAAACAGGATTTTGGATGGACGAGATTGTGAAAACAACATGATTCTGAGGCCGATGTGGTGATGAAGGATTCAGATCATGTCAGGACGTGTTCCTGAAGAAGTGGAAGGGGGTCGGAGAGACTTCGACAGGTTGCGATGAAGGTTTGGAAGAGACCAGAAGCAGGTCATGCTGTTGGTTCAGGTTTTGGGGATTTTCTGTTTGTTGGAAGGGTTTGCGCCCCCCCCCCCCCCCCCCCGATGTTGAGCTTGTTGCGATGATGAGCGGTGAACCAATCGATTCAGTGTTTCGTGACGAGAATGCTGGAGAAGATTGCAGTTGAATGATGTCGACAGCCTGGAGCTTCGTATGGAATTGACGAAACAGTATGGGTAAAGTAATGGTCGCGATGGGCCGAGCAGAGGTTGGGCCAGAATAAACCAAGTTGATTTTTCGTTGAGTGGAGAGGTGACCGTTTTGCTTCAAGTGAGATTAGGAGACTCTTGATGAATTTTGCATACGGAGAGAGTTATTCATCGACAAAGATCTTCCTTCGAATGATTAACTTTGACCGGGATGCGGACGGTTGGTTGAAAGTTCAGTCGAATTGTTGTCCGGTCAAAAAGTTGTTGTGATGCAAGGATCACGTGGACTTGAAGGTGTGGCAGCTGGTTGGTGTTGTTCAGAATGAAGGATCACGGGGTAAAGATCTTCTTAGGCGAAAAATACTTTCGTAGATGAGGGACATCATTGGAGAAAGGTCTTTAGTCATGTGATCGAATGCCGTCAGGCGACGAATGATGTGTTGGTTGAAATCATGTTCCTGACGAAGGATCTTCTTACGGGGGAGGGGTCTTCGAGCGAGATAGAAATCTTCTCAGTGATGGATTTTCAATGGCAGGTTAGATTTTCCGGGTGAAGGGTCTAAGTGAGTGAAAGATTTTTTCGCAGGTGAAGGAACTTCGTTCAGGTGGAAATCTTCTTACAAGCTAAATGTTTTATTGTGAGAGAAACCTTCTTAGGCGAAGGTTATTGGATGAAAGATCTTCTTGGCAAAGATCTTTGTTGCGGTGAAGGATAATTCCTCAGGAAAAGGGATGTCTTCCAGCAGAATGTCATTGTTCAACTTTTGATTGTTTGTGGGTGGAAAGATCTTCTTTGGGGTGAAAGATCTTGTTGGTGAAAGTTAACCTTCTGGTGAATGATTGCCTTTAGGTGAAGGTTCTTTAAAAGGCGTTGATCTCCTTCAATTGATAGATCCCAGATGGGTAAAGGATTTTCTTGTTCGTGAAAGATGTTCTCAAAGGGTAGAAGCTCCAAGGTGAGGGCTTTTCTTTCAGGCAAAAGATCGTGTCGGTGACAGAGATTTTTGCCGGTGAAGCTTTCCTTCAGCTGTAGCTTACAGGCGAAGGTCTTCTTTCTGGTGAAAGGTCTTCTTGTAGGTGTTAAGATCTTCTAGAGGGTGAAAGATTACCTCATATGGAGTTATTTTTTTCTGGTGATGGTTCTTTTAACAGATGAAGCTCTTGTTCCGGGTTCAGATACCTTTCAGGTGAAAACTCATGTTTGATCGTGATTTGAAGCGGGAGAGTAGTGATGAGAGCCGGAGGGAAGCGGACGGTGGCCTTGCACGAAATGCAGTTGAATGGTGGTCGAGCGTGGATGGTTGCTGCGTGATGATTGAAGAGAGCCTTCATTTTATGGTGGCCGAGAAGCAATGATGGTTGGCTCTTCGGAATCCAAAGCTGAAACACGGCAAGATGGCAGGTGGTCACGGCCGAGGGATCGTAAGGCCGTTGAGTGGTTAGTGAGTAGCTGAAGTTGGCGAGAATTCGGACGAAGTTCAAGTTTTCATCAGAATGAATGATTGCGGCAAGAAGACTTAATCCAGGGACGAAGTTGTAGAGAGAAGTCTTATGGTGGAGGCGAAGTTCTAAAAGTTTGCATCCCATTGCTGGAAAAGTTGTCGGAAATGGCGATTCAATCCTGAGCGTGTGAGACATCAAGAGAAAACGAAGGAATGGTGTTGGTTGGTCTGTCCTTGTTGAAGAGGTTCATAATGGTCAGATCTATTAATGGTGGAAATTTTTGAAACGACAATTCCATAGATTGACGGTTGTGGTGGAGGCCAACTTGCATGAGTGGGTGGAGCAATGTGGCATGTACTGTGAGGATTCAGACGAACGCTGAGATGAAATCTTGCGCTGTGCACATGATGCTTGAGCAGTGGAGAGAGAATGCGCTGAGATGGCCAACACGTGGAAGGCATGACCACGATACATGCATCTTCCGGCACGGGGGAGTGACGAACATGTTGCGTGACAGGCAACGAATATTGTGTACGATGGACGTAATGCAGATAAGCGACGAGCGTTCATTTCGTATGTCGCGTTTCTTGGGTTCAAGGAAGCTCACTGTTGACGTCGTATGGCAACAATGTAGAAAAGCCCAATCACGTCATGCTATTCTCACTCTCTGACAGTCAGCAAGCATGACCGACGGACATCGTTGAGAAGAGCTCCTGAAAGACTTAAAAGTCCTACGTAGGCCTACGGCTCGTATGCTGTGATGAATTAGCTGATCTCCAGTCGATCCGTGGAACGTTTTTTCAGAAGAGGACAGCTACGTATGGACCTACAGGTACGCCATTAATCTTTCCCGCTCTTTATTCCCAATCGTTAGTTACGTACATTATAACTTCGTTCACTGCAAATATTCTGATAACTCTGCTCCTTCATTTATGAAGGCCATCGCTCATATCAGAAGGTTATGGGTTTCACCCACGTTGTAATTAACGTAATTGAAACGTAACAAAAGCAATTTCTACGAGGGGAATAGAGCTTGTAGGGGGAAACAATTGAAAACTGGCTTGGAATTTTAAATTTGTATTCGTAGCGCTGATGTTTGTTTACGCTAGCCGCCATCTTAGTTTTTAACGCTATTCGAGAGGTTGAGCGTCTACGGCCAGTTTCGTTTATCAAAACGACTGAAACGCAGATAAAGTGTTGTTGAAGATTGTTCACTATTAATTTGGAAGAGAAGTAATACGTTATTATTTTGCCAAAAGGGAATAATACGTGAAATCAACGTTTTTTTTCGTCGGACGCCAAGCGTTGGGAAAACCCGAAAACGAAAGCAAGAAAACATGGCGGGACACGCAAAACTAAACAACAATCATGCTTTCGGAATAGAGAGGTTCAATGGGCAAAATTACTTCGATTGGTCCTTCTCAACGGAACTTTTACTTAAGGAAAAAGGCTTATGGAAGTATGCTAGTGGTACAGCTACTAAACCTGCAGCTGGGGATGCAAATTTGCCGAAGTATGAAGAAGAAAATACGAAGTGTTTGCGAGTGCTCTTCATCATGTTGCAACAGTCAATTAAGCAGAACTACAGAGACGTAGTGGAACCGAAAAAGCTGTGGGATGACTTAAAAGCAAAGTATGCCGCTGTCATACGGTCGAAAAAGATTACAGCATTTAAGGACTTAGTTGTAAGATAATGACAAAAGTAAGCCTGTCCGACTATTTGACTAGAATGAGAGATCTAAACTAAAATCGGGGTCAACCGTGGACCAACGCGAACAGAGCTCAAGGACTAATCACGGACTACTTACGAATTCAGATATTCCTCCGCTTTGTTTACGTCTTCTTGGCTTAGCTTAGGCTAGCGGCCAAACGAAAGGGAAAACAACTTGCAATATTTTTAGACTCGAATAATGTTGTTTTTTTTTTATCATTGGTGATAATAAATAGGGAAGGGGAAAATGGCCAGGTGGGGGAGGGTAGGGGGGAGGAATGGTTGCACTTTGATTTTTAAGTGTTTAATTAGTTTATTAAAACCTAAAATGCAAGGAAATTGGACTTTTGAGTGATTCTGGAAGCAAGAACTTACAATCGTTTTATATTCGGATTAATTTTTTTTACAGGCTATTAATAACCGGGATGAGGAACGGAGGGGGAGGGCTTTGGTTTTAACATTTTACTTATTTTTTACGTTGGTTTCGTCCTTTTTTTTTGTTTGGTTTCTTTCTCTTTTATTTTGCTTTCGTTCATTGTCATAATCTGCGCTATACAAATAAGAACGAAAGAAAAATAAAAGGGAATGAAAGCAAAAAAAATAAAAGAGGACGAAACCAAAAAAAATAACTGTATTAGTTTATTAAGACCTTAATATAAAAAAAAAGGAAAGTGGTCTCTTTAGTGAATCTGGAGGCAACAATTTACAATCATTTTGGAATCAGATTAGGCTATTTTTTTGTTATAACAGGTGGTTAAAAATGAAGGAGGGGAAGTAGGGAGGGGGTGTTGGGTTTTTAATATTTTATTAGTTTATTGAAAACAAAAAAAACAAGGAAGTTGGTCTCTTTCCTGAATTTGGTGGCCCTGAAAAGGGCCGTTTTTTCAGCAGACGGTAATGAATGTGTTTATTCAGCAATATCTTCAATTCCACTCAAAGCAGAGTCACTTTCCTATTCCATACTTGAATCTTCGTCACTTGATCCATTAACGGTAAATTGAAGTTCCTCAACAATAATATCAGACAAGCCGTCCGATTTCCACATCAGCTCTTCGTCTTTCTTCACGTGGTTGACGCAGTTGGTCCTTTTTTCAGCAGTTGCTTGCGAAAATGCTGTTGGCATCAATTGTTGTATTTCATTCATTTTAAATGATCGATTTTCAGCTGCAATACATCCTTTAACGATGCTCCACACCATTTCAATGGGATTAAGTTCGCAGTGGTATGGAGGAATTCTTAACACAGTATGGCCATGCATTAAAGCAATGGTGTCAATCTTGTACTTGTCGTATTGCTTCTTCACTCCATCAACTAACTCCATTAATTCCTTCTTGAGCATGGATCCATCCCAAACAATCGATTTTTCAGTCAACCAAGCTCGCATTTCGTCTTTCAATGTTGACAGTTTCAATTTTCTCCAGTTTGACACAGTGATACGGAGCGTTGTCCACGACAATGACACTGTTTGGTTTAATTTTGGGCAAAAGTTGATCAATAAACCATTTTTCGAATCGCTTCCCATCCATTTCGTCTTGGTAGTCCCCTGTTCCTTTTTTCCTGCAAATACAAGCTCAGCACCAGGCCCAAACCCTCTTCATTTCCTGCATGTAGTACTATTAAACGACCACCCTTTCCACTCGGTGCCTTTAAACCTGTCGTTAATCTTTCTAAAAACGCTTGCTTGCTACTTTTTACAGTTGAATCTTGCCATACTTTTGATTTGGTGTGGCCAGCATTCACCCAAGTTTCACCCAGAAAATAAATTGTTCGTTTTGAATCTCGATGTTGTCTAATTGCCCGTAGATACCGTCTGCGCCACAACACGATGTCATCCCGTTCAATAAGTAACGAATTTCGGCTGCGTTTGCGAAACACAAAATTTAAATCTTTCAACATGCCTCTCCCGGGTCCAATGCCAACAAAGACTTCAATATGTCAGAGTTTCTCAACCCCGCCACAAATCTATCCCTTAGCATTGTCTCGTCAGCATTCCAAAATTTGGTAGGCTTTCGTCAGCATTCACTGCTTCTCTTACCTTCTTAACTGTGGGAATTTCGTTGTTCAAAAAAAAATTGTGCACCTTTCTTCGGATTGCTGACTGCGTGAAGTCGTCGTAAATTTACAGCCACGATCGTTTACCGACAGAGCCAGGACGCCTTTTCCCGGGAGTTGTCAAGCGGCCCACACTTGAACGGAACTCGGCCTTTATACTGAAGATGGAAGTCCTCGAAATTCCAGTTAATTCTGCTGTTTCAGCTACAATGGTCTTCACGCTTTTAAGTGGATCCTTTTGCCGAAGTTTGCTGTACACATTCAAAACCGTCTGCTTCTGAGAGCTTGTCAAAGCCTTTCCTGCAGCCTGACGCTTGAAAAACGTGACCGGAGAGGAAGCAGCCATTTTGATTTTGGTCGATTGGCGGAGAAAAACGCAATATTTTGGGTTTTAATAAACTGCAGTGTATGAGTAATTTGTGTCGCTGTAATCAGGCTTACTAATCCACATTATTCATATGAAAGTTTGTTTTGGGCGATTAGCTATTAATAGCTAATGAAATAACGTTTTTACATGCGCACTATTTCTCTTTGGTGCAGGGGTCAAGCATCGCGTGGTAGTGCTTCGGCCACCTACCTGTTCGCGTTGGTCCACGCTTGACCCCGACTTTAGTTTAGTTAGGGTGGCCAAGATGACAGTGTCCTACAATATCCGACGAGTTTGTCACGTTATTGATGTTGTGTGGTTTGCCAGCCGAATATAATAACGTTCTTAGAGCAACACGTTTTCGATACCTGCAGACAGTTTCACGTGGGAAAATCCTCCACAACAATTGCACTTAAATAGTTATTGTTAGACCTCTTACTTTTACTGTTAAATGGACGTTTATTTTGCACTGAATTAGAAACAGACCCCTGAAAATGACTGAGATTCCTCTCTGCCAGTTCCTGAGAAAGGACAAAACTGCAAGCCGACTCAAAGGTGACAGTAGCCGGGTCCAATGCCAACAAAGACTTCAATATGTCAGAGTTTCTCAACCCCGCCACAAATCTATCCCTTAGCATTGTCTCGTCAGCAGAACCATAGTTACAGTAAAGGGTTAACCTTTTCAACTCCGTAATATATTCTGCTACTGACTCGTTTGCGCCCTGCTCCCTCCTTTGAAACAGTAATCGCTCACAGAGATAATTTAGTTTTGGACACAAGTTACCTGTTAATAAAGTGTTAATTTGAACTAATGTCTTAGTTGCTGGAGCATCAGGTGTACACAGATTACACAACAATCCGTATGTTTTTACATCTATGCTCGTTAACAGCAACGCTACCTTTTTGTCGTCAGGAACGTTGAAAGCAGAGAAATACAACTCGACTCGTTCATAATAAACGGGCCAGGTTTCAATACCTGAATCAAATTCCTCTAACTTTTGACTTTGAATTCCGGGCGGCTTGGCTGGACATGTTATTACAATTGTAGGAACAACGACAGCCAGCGTAGCTTAATACTTAAACTTTAAGAAAAGTCAAATGCGTAAGAAACACGTCATAGAAAACTTCAAATTCCAAACTGAATAGGCCTTCGTTGCACCCAGCAACAAGAATAAGGACTATTCAAAACTAGTTAAGTTAAACTAGGTTACCGAATAGACATTCCAACGGTCTCTCCCCACTTTAACTTAAAATAGGCCTTTTAAATTTAAAGAATTTAAATTTTGACACAAATTACAGCTCTTGCTTGTTCTCTTACAAGATACTGCTTCACTTAGCATAGGACACTTAGTTTTACTGAACCTATGCGTGACCCGCCAGGTCACTCTTAATTACTGTTGCAAACAATAATTAATAAATTTCCTACTTAGAACGATAGTTTCACAACCAAATCGGTTCCACCACCAGCGGCAACGCCTAGTACTAACACAGACCGGAACACTCTCATGCAGTAGTTATGACCAGCATTAAAATTTGCATTGCAACCCTCTTATTAAGGCACAGTATACAAGCTTTAAAATAATACATAAATCACACTTCGACTGGTTGTCTAATCTCAGTGATACAAATCGTTTAGCATGGGCTACTATGCTTACTAGAAAAATACCGCTTCCTCTAGATGGCTAACGTTTTACTGGTTTTATTTAATATGTTCAAATAAGTAGACACCACTTTTACTCAGCACTTGCGAACAGGCAGAAGTACAACCGTAATTCACAATTTGGACTTTAGGTTTTAAAGATTTAAGCTAAACCACACCCCAATTACAGGTGTTAAACTTAACCTTCCACCAAATTGATGTTTAACACTTGATGACGTTACCACTAGCTTGGTTAAACAGCATTTAAGCTCATAATTTCAAAAACGTTAAATAAACAAACTGTTTTAACGTTACATCACAGGCTACTCATTAACCTTAAACCATGGTACTGCTAATTTCCCCAGACAGGCTACTCCTCTGTGTTGCACTCAACCTCATGCCGGTGCCAACGAACGATAGCCTGTCCTGGTAAATGGTTTATATACGCCTGACCTGAAACTTGACAAAAGAAGTCCAAACCACCAAAGTTGCAGTCCTTGGTTACTGGAAAAATCCGGACATCTTGCCACTACGAGGAACTGTAACCGCAGCTGCTCCAGGGGCCAATTCTTAAAATCGCAGCAGCTCTTCTTCAGGAACAGTAAGAAACATTTTGTTTTTTTTTTAGTAGTTTAAGTTTAAAACAACAGTACCCATTACCAAGCACGGGCCTCCGTTGTTAATAGCTTTTGCTATTCTTATTAAGCTAATTAAACTAATTAAACTTAATGGTGTCCCATCCCGTCGCCAATGTAGTGTCGCCAACAAGGGTACACTACTATATAGATTGTGGGTTGTATGAGCAGCAGCAGACACAGCCAGTTGCTGGCCTTTTTATTAACTATGTTGGTATGCATCATGGAAGGCCATTGGTTAATTGCACAACTCATAGGTCACATGACCAAAGTGTCATAAAGCAAGCATAACTAGATAGTAGCATCTGTTTCCAGACACTACACAAGTCAAGTGTTACGCCTGTAACAAAAGAGGCCATTACGCTCGAGACTGTTTGCAGCGGCGAAACAACAGAAGCAAGTCAAGCGACAGTGAGTCATCGCAAGACAACAAGAATAAGAGGTCTAACAAATGCAACTCGAACCTGTGGTTAAAGATTTTGAAGGTAGCAATGCAGTCATCGAAGAAAAATCCCAAGGACCAAAACGAGTGCATTATGGACTCGGGAGCCTCGGTGGTGATGACAAATGATCACGACCACACATGACGACCTTGGGTAATCCTATGGAAAAAGAAGAGTGATGTGCTCGAAAAGTTCAAGGTTTGGAAAACTGAAGTGGAAGCCGAGACTGGGCAAAGAATAAAAGCCATCCGATCGGACAATGGAGGAGAATTTTGTGGACGATTCCTCGAAGCCTATCTAGAAGAGAATGGAATTAAAAATCTTCAGACACACCCCTACTCTCCACAAGAAAATGGAGCTGCAGAACGCCTGAATCGCACATTGATGGAGAAAGTCCGCACAACGTTAGTTCTGGGTGGTATCCCAAAGTACCTGTGGGGAGAAGTTGTACGGACGGTATGGTACTTGCGTAATGCAGGAGTGGGAAGACTAGCTGTCGAATAAGCCATACACAGCTGGCACGGCCACATAAACGACGTATCAAGATTTAGGAGACTTGGATGCAAAGCCTACGTCAAGATTGTTGAGCCCGCACAGAACAAGTTGGATGCTAGGTCCAGGGTTGGTAGGGTATGATGTAGGTAGAAGTGGCTACAGACTGTGGGTACCCGAGCTACGCAAAGTAATAGAGTTGGGACGTAAGGTTCGAGGAAAATGTTTGTCACCAGACAAACATCGAAATAGACTTGAGAGACATGAAGTACATAACCCAAGGTTGGGAGACTCCTGGGGATTCCCGTAGCGAAATGGATCCGGGCCCAAGCCTCGACATGACTGAGGATAGAAACGTTATGCAAACTGCTCAAGCAATGGTGAATGTGCCACCACGGCAACAAGTGCCAGTCACGTTACCTGCACCAGTTCAAGTGCCAGTGCCGGTCCCCCACTGCCACTCCAATGGATCGAGTGGCAGTGGGGGAACCTACAGTGTTTGACCAGTTCCAGGAGACTGTGGAGAGGGCAAGACAAACTGCACGCAGGGAGTTTGAAGAAAAAGTCACACCGCAGAGGAGGTCGACTCTACGCTCGTCAAAGCAAGTTGTAGGGCAGTACAACCGGCTAAAAATCGAGTGGTTCGAATGAGACGGAGTGATGCATCAGAGGGTGAACCATGACGACTACATGGACATATGGTTGGTGGCATCACCAGACGAACGCGATGAGATGGTCAACCAGATGGAAGCTTATGACAGGACGTCAAGAATATCCGAGAAAAGCCTAAGTCGAACGAACAGGTCGCGTTTCTTGGCTTCAAGGAAACTCACGGTTGACGTCTTACGGCAACAATGTAGAAGCGCACGTGACAGTCAGCAAGCATGGCC
This sequence comes from Lithobius niger, assembly GCA_023313725.1. NCBI lineage: Eukaryota > Metazoa > Arthropoda > Chilopoda > Lithobiomorpha > Lithobiidae > Lithobius > Lithobius niger. Next base: position 10,646 of record JAHWFP010025100.1, read on the forward strand.
GACAGACGTCGTTGAGGAGAGCTCCTGAAAGACTTAAGAAAATCCTACGTAGGCCAACGGCTCGTATGCTGTGATGAATTAGCTGATCTCCAGTCGAACCGTGGAACGCTTTTTCGGAAGAGGACAGCTACGTATGGACCTACAGATAAGCCATTAATCTTTCCCGCTCTTTATTCCCGATTGCTAGTTACGTACGTTATAACTTCGTTTCCTTTGCTAGTTAATCTGTTAAAGCCGAAGCAATTTACGAAACTGAAATTCGCGTTTGGCTGTGAAGCCGATATCGGTATCGGACACACAAACCGATCCGATTATAGGAGGGAAAATATCGGCCGATACCGATCCAATGACCGTTTGATCCCTAACGTTCACACACGACAAAGGTGTCTGAAATGAAAAGCTAGCAAATAAAATAAAAGTCGTCAATACCGATACCGGAATACAGACTTATTTTTTATTCAGAATGCCGATACTGTATTAGTTGCAAACAAAGCCATTTCACCTGACTTCATACTTTTAACTCTGAAAACAGAAACCACTACAGCTGTAAAATCGAATATGTGTAATACCCACTTACCTTGAACTTTTCCATATTTTGCAAACTTTTCCTCTACTTCTCCCCTAGTCACCTTGTCAGTTGGACAATTTCCAATAAAAACTCTGGAATTGAGCAATTTGGGATCCGTTGAACTGGTGATGGAGTATGCACGGGTCTCTTCATCAAGCTTTGAGTCATCTCGTCTGTCTTTGCCTTTGTAACTCATAATTCTAAACAAACACAAGAGTAGCACTAATTACAAGAAAGATGCAAACAGCAGCTGTACACAGTTTAGAATAGTTGAGTAGGCTAGCCCACAGAAGTGGTAAGATTCTGCTTTTAGCTATATGTAGAGATGGGTCGGTTTGGGTTTTGGTAATTTTAGTATGGTTGTCATTTCACCATCAAACCCGCGACTGGTGTAAATTAGGTTCTTCAATAGGACTTCAGAACGTGATATTAAACAAATTAGCCTACGTCGTTTTCTATTCCAAACATGCAAAATCTACCGTATCCTGGTATTTAGGATACTCAACAAAATGGACATCATCAGACAAAATCTGACAAATTATGACATTTTTTGGTCACTTACACTTAAAAACATAATTTTCATTATCAGATAATTTTGTATTCTGAGCAGACAATTTTACATTCTGAATACCAGATACTTTGGTAGATTTTGCATGTATGATCAATTCACTGCCCTCTCTCTAGTTCTGTGTCGGTAACAACCCTTACCAATGTCGGTCGCCACTCGCCATTTGGCGAGTGGAAATCAACAGTTGGCGACTTGGAATTTAGCCTTACTCTCCAAATCGGTGACTAGCAACAGACCATGCCACTAAAAAAGGGGTATCTCTGGAACCGTATAAGTTAGAGACGAACGGTTTGCAGCATTATGCTCAGATTTATAAGGGCTATATAACTGGATTTTCTGCATTAATACTGGAGAAAATTGCACAATTTTGTTAATGCATAAATTGGAGAAACCTTTCATCATACAAGACTTATTTGGTATGCGGCGAGTAAAAATTGTGAAATGGCGAGTGCTTGGTCTACTGGCCAAGTGGCGACTGCTACTGGATTGACATTCAGAAGGGTTGGTCGGTAACCGAATCATTATTTATAAACCGAAACCGAATTGGACGTTTTTTAAAACACGGTTTTTTTTTAAGCAAGTATGAATAAGTTAAAAGGCAACTTTGCATACATATGAATGTGTCGTCGTAGAGATGTTTAACCATAAAAAACTAATCGTTGTCTTTTATAGGCTAAATAAAATATAAACAAACTAATCGACAGCTGTGTCCGAAATGGCGATAGTACACCAATAATGGCGACAACAACGAATGGGAGGAATTTCGTCTCATTCGTGAATGCTCAACAACACTGTGCTAACGTTTATATTGTTTAGCATAAAGCATAATCAACAAATATAATCGCTAAAGGTATTTAAGGTAAGTGGGATTGTTAAATATTTCCCTAAACGTAACATGGTTGTCACGATCGGTAGACACCTTGGTCAGCGCAGCGGATTACAGATTGCTACTCACGAATAATTCACCAGAAATTATGCATCGATCACTATGTTAAGTTTTGTTTTCAACTAGATTATTAAACAAATGCCAACAAAAATTATAAGTATGTTTTTCAGAATACAATTTAAAAAGTAAAGCATTTTCAAAAAACAGTAACTCAAACATTTTATGCAAGGGTGTGTTGGAAGTTAGCATTCCTGGACTAAACAATTGATCAAACTGACGCACGTGCGACAACGTCAACACAGCGTCACTCGTGGATGTGGGGGCATTTTTGTGACTTAAAAATGACTTTTATCATTTGAACAACGAAACCGAACCGATTCGTAAAAAATGAAACCGACACAGCACTACCTCTCTCCCCCACGTTGAAGAGGAATTGGAGGTGGCTGCATGAGGATTGATCATGAAATGGTTTAGATGCAAGGTTTTAAGCTGTGGCATTTTGAGAACACCAACACTTTAACCAACATTCGGCCATGTGTAACAAAATAGCATAGATCGACATCACCACAAGCACAAGACACTCCATCGCTTGGCATAAAACTTCTGTTTGATAAAATCTAACATCAATAACGAAGTCCATGTTTGAAAATTCATATTTAAAGTTGAAAAATCACCTTATACCACGCTTATTTTCACAATCACACGAAAAAACTAAATTTCAGCAAATTTTCGGTAGTCAGCAGTCCTGGAGGTGGAATGGCTCAGGCCGCTCAGGCGACTATCATCTTCAGGCTCCACAACAACACAGTTCACTACTTCGTAACGACCGTTCGTCTGCTTCGAATATTGGGCGCGGCCTCCGGTATTTGTTGGGTACGTTGCGAATCTGGAGCGCGGGTGCCGTTATTCGTTGGGTTTGTCGCCCATTTCTCACTCAGATAAAGAAGATAGAGATGGAAAGTGTGAAGGAAGAAAAAGGACGACCGAGAATTGCCCTAACCTACATGAATGAAAGTACGGACATGGTGCAGAGAGTACTGCAGAAAAATGGGTTTGATTCTTATATCAAGATTAGCAAAGGGCTGAAAAGACCGCCTTATGAAACGAAGGAATCAATCTGGAAAAAACATGAGAAAACAGAATGAAGTGCAAGAAGCGGAAGATAAGATCCTGGAAAAAATCCGAAATACAAATGAAGGAGTGTACCGAATTCCATGTGGTGACTGTAATGCAGTCTATGTAGGTGAGACAAGGAAAGGAATTAGGACCCGTGTCAAACAGCACATGGCCGATGCTAGGAACGAAGTTAGAACGAACAGCATTGCAGTCCACCACATGGAAACTCGGCACAATATAGATTGGGAAGGAACAAAGACGCTCCTAGTCTCAAATTCAAGAAGTAATATACATCTGAGAAGTTTTGAATCCCTGGCTATTCAACACCACAACCGAGAGAAGGCTGTGCTGATGAATATCCAGGGACCCTCAAACCCTGGAATTCAGTTTCTGATGCGTGGAGAACTCGATCGCTGGCTGAGTGACAAATGGGCGACAAACCCAACGAATAACGGCAACCGCGCTCCAGATTCGCAACGTACCCAACAAATACCGGAAGCCGCGCCCAATATTCGAAGCAGACGAACGGTCGGTACGAAGTAGTGAACTGTGTTGTTGTGGAGCCTGAAGATGATAGTCGCCTGAGCCATTCCACCTCCAGGACTGCTGACTATCGAAAATTTGTTTTTTCGTGTGATTGTGGAAATAAGCGTGATATAAGGTGATTTTTCAACTTTAAACGAAGTCCATCTTCCCGCTCTGGAGTCTGTGGCCATAACTAGGTTTACATGATGGCTAGTGCCTCTTATGAAGCAGACAGGGCCCTACTATGAAGATATTGACAATCGTGTACATCCTACACTTGCCTCAAAACTGGAGTAGGATTGGAAGCTACGTGCCAGTCTCGACTATAAGGATCAGTGGTCTGAACCCTAAAACCGTCATGTTTAAATCTCGAGTCACCGTTCGTTTTCCTGTGAACTTTATGAAGATGGAGATCGGAAAATCTCGGAAAATTCGATGGAACTAACTGTGCCCCACAGTACAGTAGTGACATCTTCGAGGTGGACAAGTGTAGTGTTCTCAAAATGTCATCATACTTCCAATGTAATCGGTGTAAACCAATTTTCTGATTTAAGCTGCGGGGCTCATAGGGGACCCAAACCAATGTGACGCGAGTTGCTATTGTTGGCACTGTGGTTTAGTAGGCCAACTTTTTCCATTCGTTAATTTACACTGTGCACTCAGGCGTTTCTTTGGCATCGGTATCTGTCTGAAACCGTACATCGTTCTTTCTAGTCTCTCTTTAAACACCAAACCTAGTTTCCTTTGTGACAATGACATTTTTTCCCCCACTCAAACTTCACAGAATTTTTTAACTCCGTTGCAGTTTTATCTCCAAGTTGGCTATATTTCTTTTTTTTTTTTATATTAAGAAATTGGGCAAAGAGTCAACATGCAGCAAAGCAGGGAAACGGGCCCAACCGTAGAGCGTGTTCATGGAGAAAAGACCACACTAAGCAGACGCCGATAGCTTACGCAGCGTAGAAAGCAAACAGATCGCCCGGCCGCATGTTAGGTTGTATTCACAACCCGTGAACTTCAAATCACGTTTATGGCCATTTCGAGCGGAAGCTTAGACAGAAAAGCGATGCTCACTTGATAATATGCGAATCATACAATGTGGTACAAGCCACACAATATAACAGCATGAAAAGCTTGGCGGTTGTCGCTTTAGAACAAGCACACACCAATTTTTAAATTACGTGCAGGCTTTTGTGTCAAGGAAAGTAGCGAAGTGTTCACTCGTTTAGCGGCAGTGGTTGAATGTTCATAAGGAATATCCCTCTTTCCTCGCACTGTTTCGTGGTAATGGAATCCTCAGGTGGTTGTGACAATTTGAGTTTTAAGGTAAGGAAGTTCTCTCCCAGTCAATTTCCAGTTGGGTTTTAAAGAATGGTTATCGCCAGCCATGTCTCCAAAATCTCAAGAAAAATATAAACACAACACCACAAATAAGAAACACTGATCCTTGAATTTTCAGTGGAAAATTGAATGCGGAAGCATAAAGATGTAACAAAACACTTCCACAAACTTTTCTACCTTCTTCAGAAGGTAAATGCAAAAAACCTACAGAATTACATAATAGTCAGTTAGAATTTGAAACTGCCGCTTCAATGCCTCGCCCATTGATCTTTATACTCCGTTAAAAGTAGCCTATAGCTTGCCTTGCCACAGTCGATTGAATTCAACAAATATGTCGGGTCAAACCAACCTAGTGATGTGCAGTATAGGCAGGATAGCAAATGTTCACGAGTGTCACATTGTTGTTGGCACGGAATCTGGTAATGGCAATGGAATTCTAATTCATGAAGGATTCTTGGAGAAAATTGGAGTACAGGGATGGAGGTGTTGTTCCATCCAATGACGTGGTGGCGGTGTTGTTTAATATGCATAGCAATGCTACTGGTGGTAGTTCCCTTCTTCACATCGTTTTGTGCTCACCATTCTCTCCTGGAGTTTTCGTTTCATTTCTACGATGTAACTGCTCCGCAAGTCTCACAAGGCACGCAGTACACAACACCTTTCCTGTCAAAGTGCCTGGGGGCCACAGCTGGTTCAACAACAGAACACCTTGTGACAGAAAAACTGCTAGGGTTTTCCTTTCGGAGGCTGTTCGATCTGCCGCGCAGATCTGGCTCCAAAAGCCAACAGAACATTGACTGGGAGGGAAAGAGTACCTTTCTTACCGTACCTCTAAATCTAACGGTGACAACCCCGTGAGGGCATTGGAGCATACATGCAAAATGTACCCAAGTGTCCGGTATCCAGAATGTAAAATTGTCTGATGAAAAGCATGTTTTTAGGTGAAAGTGGCAACAAATTACGTGATTTGTCGGATTATGTCTGATGACGGAGATTTTGTCGGGTATCCTAGATACCCGGATACGGTAGATTTTGCATGCACGCATTGGAGTCCATCTCCATGAAACAGTTCGAGGAAACAGGGATGGTATAACCCTCATGAACCTTTAACCATCCACCTTTCCAAATATTTGTCAGCTTGTGCATCCAATTTTGCAAAACCAACTTAGCACAAAATAGTACTCCCACAATGCACTGCTCCCAGCGAGCCTTGTCGTATAGATAAGGCCTAAGTGGTGCACAGCACAGAATTTTAAACTTATACGCCAGTGCTCAGATGTAAATACTGAAAAGACTGACATCCTGTGAGCCTGAATATGCGAGACGTCGCTGGACACTCCTAACATCTGAAATGAAGGGAAAATTTTACACTTTACCACACACTTCGAACCTACAACAGCAAGTTCTTTTAAAATTTTCGGTGATAGACGATCACCTTCTTCAGAAAATCTTCCCTACACTCTTAAGTTCACAGCTGGTTCGGCCGCAGCTGGCGACAGGGCTCAGCTGACAGTGGGCAAGCCAGTTACAACGTATATAGATCAGTGGCCGCACCGAACTAGCGCATGTGCGCACATTTTTAATTATGGTTAATGGATTCCTTTTTCGTAACCGTGATGTGAACTTGAGAGTGTAGTGATGATTATTGTCAGGAAGAAGGTGATCGTCTATCACCGAAAATTTAAAAGTGTGTGGTAAAGTGTAAAATTTTCCCTTGATGTCTTCAATTTACCACATCTGAAATGTATCATGTTTGTCGAAAATTTAGCCACACAATGATTTTGTAAGTTTGAAACTTGCGTATTTTCCCTGTTAAACAGATGCTAACCAGGGTTGCAGAAAAAGCCCAAACACAGTTCAGGAGACAATACAGAGAACTGTGAAAATAATACGCTACGCTGAAGTATGGCTTGCCTGTATACAGAAAAATAAATAGAAATTTGAAAGATCTGCAGAAAACTTTCGTGGGACATTTTCATAAATGTAGCAAAGTGTCCGGTATCAAGAATGTAAAATTGTCTGATGAAAAGTGTGGTTTTAGCTTTTAGGTGAATACTGTCGAAGATTCGCAAGAATCTGGTGAGATTCCCGTAATCTGAAATTGTGTGTTAAATTTTCTGGACTGACATTTTTAACGATATGAGCTTTCAGAGTAAAAACCGCTACGGTATTTTTAAGGCTAACTTACAAAGCATTGCAAGGCTCTTTTTGCACAGTAATCAAAATTGCCTTTTAAATTCCAGGCTTTTGTTAGATGTCATTGTTGTCACCAATGTGTTCTTAGTTTGCTTTAGGAAGTTACCGTCGTAAACTATGACAATTTTCTGCGATACCGTTTAGCCACCTAGAATCAATGCCAGCTGAGATAGTAGCTGCGTTCCTTGTTCCACTCCAGGCCTGTATGCGTTGGTCTCTTCCGGCATTACTTAGTGACAGACACGCTACGAGTCGTCCAGTACCGTACAGCATGAGAACCAAAGGGAATTGGTATCTGGACTAAGTAAATGCGGGAAAAGCCCTCAGTATGCACCCAGATCTCTTGAAATTTGATCATTATTATTCGTGTGTTTGAAGTTTAACACGTAGCTGAGGTAACTACGGATTTTCCCCACTATATATTTTGTTCAGATACCAATACCTTTTGATTCTCATGCTGTACTGTACTGGACGACTCCTAGCATGAGGTTCTTCCAAAACGACCGACATGTGTACAAACCATACACAAACTTCTCAAGACAGTTCGGCACCTTCAATGCACAGAAACCTCAATCAGAACGTTCAAAAAGTGTCTGGCGAGGGAGACGTCACCTTTCAAAGCGACTGATGGCTCCATCCAAGGTCAGTCGATAATCCATCCAGAATCAGTCGATCTGTATATGTGGAGGTTGTACTATCGCCAATGGTGTAAAAGGTAAATCAAGGTCGCCGTTCACGAAAATGATGTCAGTGTTTTTTCCAAATTACGAGCCTCGCTCGCACTGTCGCGCTCGCTGCGGCTAACTACATAACATCAGAAAACGCAACCAAAAACTTAGCCGGAAAACTTCACGCGCCGGAATCTAGATAGGCCGGCCATCTTGCTTGGAGCTTCTGCGGTAGTGGACCCTAAATGTGTACAAGCAAGTATTAAAAGTAGTTCGTTGGACTTTTGTTTTGCCTTGGACTGCTGTATTACAGCTCTATGGAGTGTTCTGTGTTTTGGCAGTACCAAACTGTGTCCAGCAGCGAACGGTTTGTTTTGCACATGTGTGGCATTTTGGAAGAACCTGAATGTCTGTGACTAACTACTTAAAGCGGAAGAGCATAAAGTTGACAGGCCTGGAGTGGAGCGAGGAACACGGCTACTATCTCAGCTGGCCTTGCTTAGAATTCACTAAACATCAAAAGAGTTCGTTTTTGTTTTCTGGTTCGTGATACTTTGGCATACCAAGTTGGTTTTCCCTTTATTTAGGTACTATACATCCGACGCAGGCAAACTTTTTCGTTTTTAAAATATTTTGGACAGAGCATTACCTTACATCAACACCCGTGAGTGTTTCACTCTGCGATTACATCCATAGAAGGCAATTTAAACAATAAAATGTCGTACAGTTAGTTCATGGATAAAGGCATCACCTACGACGACGACGGTAGGCTAGCTTAGGTCGTAACTAGGGCCGATAGCCCAACAGTGGTCTAAACAAAAGATTTCGACGTTTCAAATCACCAATTCTCCAACAATAATTTGTTTTCACGGGGTTAGATCCCATTAATTATGACTTGATTTTCTTCAGTGGGGTAAATTAAACACTGTTAACACAATTTGTGCTTCCTTTACAAACAAAATCGGAAAAAAACCGCCACGCTTTCTTCTATCCGGCGTTTACGACAGGCGTTAGGCCTACTTATTCATAACGGTGTTTACTTTCTTTCTTTTCTGTTTGTCTACTTTCGCCTACCTGCGCAATTAATGCACGTAATCGCCATTGAAGTGTCATAAAATTTTGCCTTTTAAAAATGCTACGCTACTTAACGCACCTATTGTTTCAACAAACATGACTTACCCACCAAGCACTAGGGCTAAATCGACTTCAGTATCGTAAACGACTAATGTTGTAGCTTGAACTTGTAAGACGCGAATGGGTAGTAGTAGTGCATGGAAACAAAATTGAATATATTAACCACCGTAATATTAGTATCACAACAAAACCTTTATTTAGGTCTAAATCATGAATTTTATCAAAGAGGATTAGTTAAAAAATAAAATAAAAAATTAGTTGCACCAATACCTCTGATCTATATGAAACAACTAGACTGCCCCCCCCCCCCCCCCTACACCAATAAGAACGTACCAGAGCAAAATCATAAGCCTCAAAAAAAAAATCTCAGGAGTGCCCCTCGGATAGCTCTGCACTCCGTGACATGGGTAAATAATACGAACATACCTGCAAGGCTTTTCTTAACTCTTTACTTTAGCCTTGGGAAGCTAACCCATGGTGGTGCCTCAGCCTCGCTCAACTCACTCTATAGTATAACTCACACACAGCACTCACTCTCGTGCAGACAGACTCTCCCTCATTAGGAAATAAGATACTATTATGTTACAGATGGAGATGGATTACTGTTTCATACTTTAGATGGATTACTTGTTACATGGTAAAATTCTGGATCATGTTACTGAAGTCAAGGACTTAGGGCGCGTTTACGCTAGGACAATTTTCTCGCTTACTAGCTTTTGTTTGGTCAATACTAAATCTGCTGGCTACTTCTTGCCTTTGTCGGAGAATGCGGCTTTCAAGTTGTCTATACGTAGTAACCATGGCAACAACGCGGTAGCAAATTTTCTCCTCGTGCCTCGCGACACGACGTACGATGCTTGCAACATGACAACGTCGATTTATGACAACAAGAAAACAATTTTTACTGCAGTACACGACGACGGACAGATTCCTGAATACCGGCATTCGAAGGTTTGTCTTCGAATAGATAACTGCGAAATGGATGCCATGTTGGATTTTGAATTCTCGCTGCGAGTAACTATTAATTCTACCGTCGTTTGATCACTGCTAGAAGCTGTTTTTTTTTTCAGCGAGAATAGCAAATTTTGGAAATAGCGTGAAATGGCAACAATGTTGTAGCAATGTTTAAAATGACTGTTGCACTTTGTTCTTTGTCCGTGTTGTTATTTATAATACATTTATTTGTGGTCTATTACCGCAATCAGAAACGGGAAACTAATCATAAAGCTATTTGCTAGGCAACTGTTATTTAATCATAAATAAATAACAGTTGCCTAGCAAATAGCTTTTGGCGAGCGAGAAAGTCTCGTTGCATAAACGAGCCCTTAGGTGTTTGGTTTACTTTGGTTCTCACTGTTACCATATTGGTAAAACTGCCAGACAACGAATAGCCGTGATAAAACGATGTTTCACTTCAGGTGATATTACTGTAAAACCTTGGTTTGGGCATTTGCTGTATTTTTAGGCCATTATTGGAACATGCGAGCCAGGTCTAGTCACCGCATTTAATAAACAATATTGACCATAGTGATTCTGTCCAGTACCAACAACGTACCAAGTGAAGTACCAGAACTTACCAGAACGCTTGAAAATTTTGAATCATGACTCTCTCGAAATGAGAAATGGATCTAAGTTTGACTTTTTTCAATGTTGCATGAACTAACTGATGTGGTTAGTTACCGTTTCTTCTCGATAATAATAATAATAATAATAATAACCTTTATTTCAGACACCTGGGTCTATAGATATAAACCTAAAAAAAGACACTACATTACACATAAAAAGAAAATCGAAAAACTTAAGTCTTCCTCTCGAGAAGACCTCACCTTGGATTGACCCCACAACAGGGAGAGAGTTTCTTAAATAGATGGGAGGCCTTAGTCAACAACTGCCCTCACAATTAGGTTGTGAGAGGTGTACAGTCTGCTCAGGAAAGCGAAGGTCCTTTGTGTGCGAATTTTGCCAAAGCTACCTACTCCTAGGGTAGCAAAGAGCACGCTAGCACTGCTCCAGCTTGGAAGGCGAAGCATAAATCTGAGCCATTATTGTATCAGACTCTCTAGCTATTTAAACAGCGAGCGGAACAGTTCGACCAGAGGGCAATACCATAAATCGGAGACATATACATTGCGTATACCGTGGTCGCGACTTCCCAGCTGCATCCAAGAAACCATCTGAGAATGGTGTTTGCCTTTATGCAGAGATCCTTCTCTGGTTAAGAACATTGGCATCGTCTATCAAGTAGGGGGCAATGACAGTTCCAAGGCATTTCACTTTCTGAATGTACAGAAGATTCTATCTCGTCAGACAACGTAACAGTAGGGGGTTCCAAGTCATGTAGAAGATGGCAGTGAGCAGGGGGAAACATACTAGCAGAATTGGTTGCGTTGAAATTAAAATGGCACTATCACTGATTGAAAGCCTGCAGAATCTGGCAACGTCTAGCGCTATCTAGTACTAGCTAACACTTGCACAATGGTATTTCTTTTAACGAAACAAGCAAGCCGCAACATCCTTAAGTATTCAGTGAAGAATTGGTACATCCTTGTGCACTTGGGAGCAGGATGTGAAGGTTAACAATATCGCTGCGGCTAGGTGACGCCATGGTATTTTCATTCGCTTTTCAATCGGTGATTGTGCCACTTAGAGATCAAGGGCCAAACCGACCTTATAACAGCAATTGAGGAGGAGTGAAGGCCTTTAGCAGAAGGGCACAGGAGGGCCAGATCGCCAGCATAGCAGAGGTAATTGATTTTGTGGCCATCGATGAGGAATCCCGCATCTACTACTACTAACTTCTCAAGTTGTTCACTAATGTAAACATTGAAGAGTAGTGAGGAAAGCACACCTCCCTGTCGCACACCATTTGACAGACCAAATTTATCCGATGTCAAGGTGCCCCATCTCGCAAGCAGGGGTGCCTTCGAAAATTAACCTGGTTGGATCAAGTAAAATTAACTCTCGTTGCTTTTACACGTAACGAATTAGTATCATTTTTAATCCAAAATCATCACTAGAACGATTCAATTTCGTATCAATGCTCATTCACGTGACAGCAATAAACTACATACAGTACTATTTTGAACAGCAAGCAGGAGTTTGTATATGTACTTGCTGTTAACATACGTTGCAAAATTAATCACTAATTTCTGAAGCTTATTTGTAGAATTATAACACTGAACCTTCTTCCACCCTGCAACAAACGCAACATAAATTCATCCACCTGAATCAGCGAATTAAGCAAATAAATGCAACGTGCCCCCCCCCCCTCTGTTTCTATCTCGTTTCTGATTGGCCGACAGTAGATTAGTTTGCAGTGTTAGACCCCCGTCCCCCCAAGTTACCATTAGGAACGAAGTTCGGCGACCATGGTTTGTTCGGTTGTTTAGTTTACTACATGCAGCGTAATTTGAATGCCATATGTACAGGCAATCGCAAGGAAAAATTAAGACTTTACCACACACTTCAAACCCACAGCAGCAAGTTCATTTAAAATTTTCGGTGATAGGCGATCATCTTCTTCAGAAAAACATCACTACACTCTCAAGTTCACATCACGGTAATGAAAAAGGAATCCATTTGCATCCACTGTAAACGCCGGTTGCCGGTATTTTCACAGGCGATCATCTAAGATTAAGAATGCGGTAAAATTGATAGCTCAAATTGAATTTGCAAATTGATAGCTCTTTTAGGCTATCTGGCAAGAGATAAGATCAGATGTGCTGTAGTATGAATGCAACAAGAATTGAAGAAGCAATCCAATATTTAGGAAGAAGATATCAGATGGCTGGAATAGTCATTATGACGCGACATCTCGCACGAACTATGCAATTAGCAATTGGTTAAGCAATTGGTTAATTGAAGAAGCAATCCAATATATAGGAAGAAGATATCAGATGGCTGGAATAGTCATTATGACGCGACATCTCGCACGAACTACGCAATTAGCAATTGGTTATTGGTTAAGCAATTGGTTAAGAAAAGTAGCAATCTCCTGCTCGAAGATATTTTGAGAAATCTTCGAACATTCCATGCAGATGTAAGATCGTTCCTGTTTGAATGAACGTGCTTATATCCCATGCAAGTGGCAATATAACAAATAGTTTTTTGGTATCCTACAGACTGCTTGTATAATGTAACAAATCTTTACGCATCCAGACGCCTAAAAGATTTACAAGCAATAGCATTGGAAACCCCGGATAATCAGCATCACATAGGTCATCATAGACACAGACGACTAATGAGTGAACATGAATCCAGGACAAGGGAGTATCGTTGTAATTAACCAGTAGATTATCATGGTGTAATAATCGTAACAAACAGAAGAATGGAGTATACGAAAAATCTTGGAAAGGACGATCCACTACAGATTCGGTACCCGAAGAGTTTATACTAACTTTAGGTCAGTAGGAAATAGTCATGAGCTTAGAATCAGAGTATCCAGTTGAAGGGAGACCATACTGTTTAGTTTTCACGTATTGACTGCATCTTATATTGGAAAGCAATTTACTTTACTTTAGATATTGTTTACCATTACTATTTGTGAATTTGGGGTACATGGTAGCTTTAGCAGCACTAGGAATACTGGTATAGTACATAAAGTTAAAGTGGCACTATCACCGATTGAAAGCAGACGAAATCTGACAACATCTAGCGCTATGTGATACGTCTAGCTGTTGCTTGCACCAAGCGAAGGAATGCATAACGGCATTTCTTTTAACGAAACAAACAAGCCACGACATCCTTAATTATTGAGTAAAAATTTAGTTTGTCTTCGTGCACCTGGGAGAAAGCTACAAAGGCTAACAATATCATTGGCGCTAGATGGCGCCATGGTATTTTCGTTCGCATTTCAATCGGTGATAGTCCCACTTTAATATTGACGACCATACAGCAGGGTTTAAGCCTGGTCTTTTCAGTATTTTACATACTATACAGGGTGGCCCATGAAAAACGCAACAGCAAAAGTTTAACCCCCAAGTCCAAACTTTTTTTGTTTGCATCCATCAGAACCGTAAAGGGTCAGATGATGTTTAATAGAATCTTGAAATAATAAATTCTTGATAGAATGGGTAGTTTTGAAAATCCCATTAGGGTTCTGGAGGGTGCTAACAAAATTTTCCTGTTGCGTTTTTTATGGACCACCCTCTATAGTAGGAGAAATACTAATATTGGGGAGTAAGAGGAAACCTGAAATGGTAAATGCTTTTAGGCTATCTGGTAAGAGATAAGATCAGATGTGCCATAGTATGAATGCCACAAGAATTGAATTAGCAATCCAATATATAAGAAGACATCAGATGGCTGGAATAGTCATTGTTTTAGTCATCATTACAGTCTTACCGCTGACACACACTTCGTGTAGTGATCACATAATGATTCAGAGTGCCATACAAGAATGCACTTCAGATGCATTACGGAATGTGAGATTAATCAGCAGTTACAAGTGACCCTAACCATCTACATTATTCTTTGTGTCTGTGGTTTTTAGATTCGAATGATTTCAACAATTTCAATTAATTATTAATGTTAGCGTTTCAGGACGTAGAATGTTCATGGAACACGGAATTGTACTTTATGTTGATCTTTGCAGACAGGGTGTACATTGTGGTAAGGGGTACCATTTTGAGGTCTTACCAGAGAAGCATATTCGTGCAGTGGTATCCTAAATTGCTCAGCACCATGGGTAAATGCCGGATGTGCATTCTGAACCTCAAATGTTAGCTATTTCAAAACATATTTAGTACCAGGTCATGAGAAAACGTACGCCGTACATAAGCTTAAAATGTGCTCATTGTCAACCAAGCGTTGAACTCGGCTTTATAAAAAATAATTTCGTAAAGAAGCATATCATTCGAAGACAGAAATTACAACGGAATCATAATTACCCCATTAGGGAATCTTGCCCAGGACATAAAGACGGTGCAGAAACATTTGATAACTAGAGTTAATAACCCTACGGAATCACATTTAGATGATGCGTCAGAAATCCATAGACCAGAAAAATAGATATACAGTCCGCCACTGTCGACTATAATACTTTTGATTTCAATGAAGCTATTAACTGTGAACTTCGAATGAAGACTTATATGTGAGAAAAGACACACGTACCTACTAAAGATAACACCAGAGAAAACTAATCTTCTTCCACATGTGTAGCTGGGCTTGGGGTTTGGTGGCCGGATGACAGACTTTGCATTCTCTCTCTTCACTCTCACCCTTGGCTGCGAGTGGGTTTTCAGTGGACTTGGTTAGGTTGCGAGCTACTTTTCCCCCCACCCCGAACCTTTGCTGTGCGAGTGTGCCTACTTTTCACCCTCATCACACTTCTCGGACTGCTTGCTCTTTGCACAGCTCGTGTTTTACTCTGCTTTGGCCTGCTGCTGACTCATTGTTGTGTATGCTTGGTGTGTTGCTTGTGGGTGCCTTTTGTTTAGTAGTTGCGGTCGCGGCCAAGGCTCTTGTCTAATAAATTGAAATTGATTTGCTTTTGCTGCGATTTGTGTATGACCGTGTGAAGCTGAGATCTCCATGGAGTCAAAAGAGGGGAGCTTAAGGAAAAAGGGGAGCAGTGGAGGGGCGTGAGAATGTGGAAAAGGGGAGATGGGGATAAAGTCCGGAGAAGGAGGAGTGCAGAGTGAATCTACAGTAGGAGGTGAAGAAGAATGAAGGTTAGGTGTGAGGAGTTGGAGGAAGTGTTGGGGTTGTTTATTATTATCAACGTTGGATGGAGGAGACGGAGCAAGTGGTGGTGCAGGTGTGTGAGGAGAAGGAGTGGGTGTATGGGGAGGGTGAAAAAATGACGAAGATAGAGGAGGAGTGGCATGGAGAAGGGAGGGATTCCATAGAGAAGAGTAAGAGAGGAATGGTAGAAGTGGAGTGTTGAGCGGAGTGGGAGAGTGAGAAGGAAAGGGCCAAGAAGAAGTAAAGGGACGTGTAGGAAAGCGAGAGTCCAAGAGAAATGGATGAAAGGCCGGAAGAGGGTGAAGGAGGAGGCAGAAAGGAGTAGGAAGTCAAACTGGACGAGGAGAAAAGCAAAGAACTGAAGAGGAAGAGATGGAAATGATGAGGATGAAGGAACTGAAGGGGTGAAAGTGTAGAGAGATCATGGATATGTGAACAGAGGAGTCTGTGAGGGGATCTGTGCCTAGCCAGAGAAACTGTGCTGAAACTAATGAGACCTTATGTTGTGTTAGAAGAGGGAATACAT
>JAHWFP010025100.1:26957-44246 GCA_023313725.1 Lithobius niger
GGGGGAACTGCTGGGAGGTAGGGAGGTTTGGGGAATAGGGTTTCACAGCTGTGGTAGGAGACAGTAATGTGGCAAGAACGAAGGATATGGGAAAAGTGAAATTTATGACTCATAGGGGATGCCGGTAGAGAGACTTTGCTTGGATTAATGATGTGGGGAGGGGGAAAGGGGTGTTGGAAATGGTTCACAGGAGGGTTGGAATCTACTGAGATAAGTGAGGCCAAAGGCGAGAGTCCTTTTTATTTGATCCTGGAGAGGGGAGCACTGAACAGTGGGTGCTGGAAGAGGTTGTGGAAGCGGGACGTGGGAACTGGAGCAGTAGTGATGGAGGGTGCTGGGGAGACTCGTCACCATTGCTTAATCTGGTCCGAATGAAGGGCAAAATGAGGGGGGAGTGAGGTGGTGGGTAGAATAGGGGAGGAGTTGTAGGATAAGTAGTAGCAAAAGTTGTGTGAAGAGATTTCATAAACTTTTGGTAGAAGTGGAGGACGGGGGTATGTTTAGACAAAAAAGGTGGTGGGGACTGGTAGCTCGGAAAATTGGGGAGTTTAATCAGAAGTTGGCTAGAGAAGTGCAAAGAGGGGAGGGAATCAGGCGAAGTTCTGGAGATTTGTTGCGCAGGGAGAGGTGTGGGAGGTAATACTCAGAACCTCTCCACTTTTAAGACTTCCTTTTGCAATGTTAACTAAGTCTCATTCTTACCTCCTCATAAATAACGTAGATGGATGCTCTTGGGTTCATTTTTCTGCTTTTAGTGCCTTCTAAACTTCACTAATAATTGCAATTAATTATTTCTACTTTTGTCAGTGAAACAAAATGTCAGCTGTATGCTTTTCCCGGGGTGGTCTTGTCTGTTAACACCTCTTTGGCATATTAAGAGTATTGGAATAAGAACTGTTGCTACACTGTTACAAGGCTCAACAATGTGACCTGAGAACTCGTTGATGAAACAATTACAGTAATTTATTCATTTGGATTGTAGTATTTAATTCTAGTATTGGGGTATGTGGCTGCATTAATAAAATTCATTCATTTATTCCATTGACACTATCATACCTACTTCCTATTGTGACGAAAATATACTTTAGGTGAATTATAGCAGTTCATCCTTAAATGCCTATTACCCTCCAGAGATCAACTAAATTCAGCCATCAGTTCTCATATCCCCAAAGCCATTGTTGCCAGTTGCTGTCGTAGATTTTGTTGGTAGAGGCCCGGACTTCTCCAGAGGTGATGAGAGTGGCTTGTTCCTTAGAAATTCCTGCTGTTTTGAGTAGTCTGACGATAGCAGCCACGCGTGTAACTGGAGTGACTGGTCGGGGAGATTGGTCGAATCCGTGGGAGTCGACCAGTAGGTGAACGAGAAGTGGGAAACCAAGTTGCCGATGGTCAGTTCGGGGCTACGAGAATGAAGAGTCCTGGGGTCCGTGCAATCTTTCGAAGGAGTGAGGATAGAAGCTGGGTCGGTAGGAACAGTTAAGCGAAGAGTTGTGTCCAATCCAATTTGAGTGCATCCACGGCCCAAGCTAGATCATCCGGAATAGGGCTGACGTAATGGAGAAGTTTTGCATTGTACCTCGTGGCAAAGAGGTCGAACATTGGTCTTCCCCAAAGCGTGAAAAAAGTTTCGCAGACCGCAGTTTGTAGGGACCATTTCCCTGCCGAAGGACGACGATGGGAGAGAGACTCCACAATCACGTTGCGGTTCCCAGGAAAGTAGCATCGTATTGAATGAGCGGCAAAGTTGAAAAATTTCCGAAGTGTCGTCGTGGAGGGACCGTGATCCCGTGCCGCCTCCTTTCTGGAGATACGCCAATGCGGTGGTATTGTCGATGTGTACTTGCACAATGCTGTTGCGAATGGCGTGACGAAAGAATCACAGACCCATGAGGACAGCCCGAAGTTTCAGGAGATTGAGGTCCCTCCAGGTTCCGCTGATAACTTGGCTGCCTATGCGAGTTCCCCAAAGCGTGGAGAGAGGCATCCGTGAACAGGTGGATGTGTGTGACTGGTTTGTGTAATGGAACCGTGGCCGTGAGATTGGAGATATCCATCCACCAAAAGAATGTTAAAAATGGGAACGTCGGTGTCAGAGACCGTCTGGGAGGGTCTGTTATGGACCATTCGTTGATTCGAAAGTGATGGAGAGGTCGTACCATCCATTTCCCGTAAGGAACAAGAAGAGCGAGAGAATCGAGAGTGCCGATGACCGAATTGAGTTGTGGAGAGTATAAGTCGGCTGGCATAGAAAGGAGTGAAGGCGGTTCAGTATGACCATGATGCGGTCTGGTGAAGGCTTGCTAGTTGCGGGTAGTGTGCTTCGAGGAACTGGAAGGAATGGGCCGGTTCTAGTCGTGATTTTGGAAAGTTGATGCCGAAACCCAAGTGATACAGGACTGAAAGTGTAAAATCCCTGTTAGCAACGAGTTGTTGGGCGTTGCCGTGTGGCAGAAGCCAATCGTCGAGGTAAGCGTTTGCATGGATCTGATGCTGATGAAGATATGCTAGTACGGGTTTGAGAATCATTGTGAAAATATGTGGAGCAAAGTTGAGACCGAAAGGAAGGCAACGGAATTTGTAGACTACGCCGTCGTATATATATATCGGAAAACGTGCTGGACATTGGCATGTAGAGGGATGTGAAGATATGCGTCCGCAAGATCTATGGAAACTGTCCAATCCCCTGAAAGAAGAGATGCACAAATGGTGTCGAGTGTTTCCATCTGAAAGTGTGGGTTGTCAATGAATTGATTTAGAGGTCGTAGATTGAAAATCAAACGAAAATCCCGTGTTTTCTTTGGGCAAAAAAGAAAAATGTGGCTGTAAAATCCTGGTTCTTGTGGATTTGGAGCGACGCGAATTGCACGTTTTGTTAGGAGATTGGAGACTTCGGAGGTGAGTTGCTCCGAAGGAACCGAAGCCATGGTCCAAGGAGGGGATCGCAATGGAGATGTTAACCATCGTGAATGGTAACCGAAGGAAATGATGTCGAGTAATGGTCTGCCTAGTCGGAAGAAAATGTTGTAACCGACCGCCCACTGGGAGAACGAGGGAGTAATTACTAATGATGGTTCTTTGATCGATGTTTGGGACCGGGAGGCGCGTGTCTGCGGCCACGAGACGCCCGCTTCCTGAGGCCTTGGAAGGAAAGGGCTAGCGGTCGTTTCGTGGGGAAGAATGATGGCTCTCGGTGGTGTAGGCGGGAACCGAAGAACCCCAATTGTCACTGTCACCGGATGGCTTAGAGCTAGAAGACTTCTGGTGGTGAACAGGCTTCGGGCGTGGTTTAGGCTTGCAGACAATATCCAAATGAGGAGGCCAACTTCGGGATGAGTCCACGGAACAGCTTATCAGACTTGTGCAGAAGACTATTCCGAAGGATGTGTCTAATGGAATCATGGAGATTCGACACGGTGTTCTGAACTGCGTCACAAAGTAGAAGGGTAGAGTTGAAAAGAGCCCTAGTGAGCCAATTCATCGAATTAAGTTGCAAATCACGCCTTGCAAAATACTTGACTAATGGGAACTGCGACAAATCTGGTGTGTTCTGGTGATGGATGCTGTGCTTTTTGCACAGTGCAGGTGTTGCGATGTTTAAGACATCAGCTGGAGATGCTGCTCGCAAACCAAGACGTTGGAGATGGTCGTTGTCTCGAAGAACCGATGCAGGAACCGTGATCCATTTAGGAAGGAAGAGATCCATACCGAAGTCCATTGTTAGATCTGCGGTGAGGATCTCCGATTTGTGGTAAGTGTCAAAAGCCTTTAATTGCTGTTCATCTCCTATAGGACGGAAAAAAGAATTTTCTCGGCCGGCATGAGGTGGAGGTGGATCAGTGTCGAGGTGCAGCGGGGACCCGCTACCCAAAAGGTAAACGCCGGTCCGAAGAAGCGTTGTTAACAATGTCGTGGATTGGCCAAGGAGGGGTTGTTGACGCGGAAGTCGGTCACGAAGACCGAATCCGAAACCAGTGGAAAAGCCTCTGTTCTTGCTTAGTTCAGGCTTGTCAGAGAAGGGTTTATACAAGAAGCAATCTGGAATGATGTTCTCAACGGTTTTGAGAAATTCAGGTAGAGGAATCTCTGAAGGATCTGGTTCTTCTGTGAAAGAGTCCGCAAAGTGTACATGGCACGAGGGCGGTTTGTCGGAACAGGGAGAAGCGCCTGCATGCTGGTAAGAGGCAGAGTTGCCGGAACCAGGAGAGAGTAGTTGTGGAACTGGCCCAGTCTGCAGGAAATTCTTGCGAGGAACCGGAGATGTCTGGAGGCGTGGTCGTTGTTACCCATTCAGCGGTGTCTTGAAAGGAAGAGGAAAGCCGTTTCCTGCCGAAAAGACCGGAGAGCTGAGTCCATAAGGGCGTGAACCGTTTCCTTTGGCAAAGAGGCATCTTGTTGTGACGATACCTGTAGCCTAGATGGAAGTGATGCTCGAGATGACTGGGAGGACAGGTCCAAAGAACCGTCGGTACGGCGTTAGGCCCATTTATCAGCAGAACGACGAGCCTTGACTTGAAGCTTGAGTCGACTGTACCGTTCTTTGGCTAGAAGAAATTCTTGCTGCAAATCCTGTGAGGGAACCGAATGTTGCAGTTACCCACACTGGAGAGGAGACATTGTGACGATGTCTAGGGTTGGATCGAGCGATGAAACTGTTTCTGTGTAGGGAACCATGGAAGGCAGGATCCCCGGTCCAGGGAACAGAGGGCAAATTGCCGAAATAGACGGCTCACCTGAAGCTGAAGAAACCGGTGTGGGAGGAGACGACCGGTCCGACGGTTCTCAGGAGCAAGAGAAGATTAATCTAAAAAGCCCATCCCGACTTATACTACATATGAAGGAGGCTGCACAGAACTGTGCGCAGTAGGTAGCAACAATGGCAGCGCCCAAATGCTTACAGGGATATTCCTCCCAGAGCTATTTTTTCCAATCCTCCACATCAAGTATGGCCTCTTAAGTTTTATTTACTTACCGTTAGTCAATCCCAAGCTAAAAATCTGTTTTAAAATGTAGCACCTAGGAGATTTTCTGTTGAATATAGGGTAACTTCATTTACGTTCGTCCCGCACGTATACGATGCTTTGCGCGCTTACAATAACCATGACGTTTCATCTGTGTGTGCATGTAATAATTTGCTAATAATTACCATGAGATTAAAAATTTAAAAGGCTAATGCGATAAAAATTAAAATTAATTATTCCAATAGATCGTCAAAGCAAAATTATAAGACACTAGTCTAGAAAATTACACATTGTGATGTTAAAATAAGAGAATCATTCCGGTTTGTGACGACACAATTTTTAACTTGATGCTGTTTCGTGTACTATTCCCAAAGCCAACCGAGACAGCAGCTTCGTTCCTCGCTGCGAGAAACGCAACTACCACCCCAGTCGACCTTGGCGCTGGTAAATACGTGGATAACGATCTGCGTGTGGCTGTTATAAGGCAGGCTGGGCGCCCCTTTACATCTCTAGATAAAAACAGCATGTGAGAAGGAGAATGCTAAAAATCGGGTAATATATATTTTCACGGCATCGAAATAAATTTTTAAAAGTTAGAAAAATAGTGTCGCTAAATAATTTCAGACGTTACATAATTTGTGAATACTCCCATCAGGTGTTTAATTTATGCATCAAAATAACAATAATAATCAGTTTTTATTACATCTTTGCTTAGGTACAATGTTGCAAGTTCTTGGATTGGTTTAATCTTGCATTTAGAAACCTCGTATGCACAAGAGAACATGTGTGATGGAGTCCTGGCATGTCAACCTAAAGACAAAAAGATATATAGAAATCTTGCATAAGGTAAGGGAGGATAAAGTGTCACACTTCGAGCCCAAATAGTCAATAGGTACAAAAATTGTCTTTGCTTCGTTTTCAGTATGCTGCAGGCAAATGTCGCAAGAACTTAACTTAAATTGAGAGGTCCTAAACCGTCTACAAGCCGCGTATTTGTCTCCGGGAGTCTTATAGTCCGAGCACACTTCCATTTTAGAAATTTCGTACTCGAAAAACAAGAGTGTTGGTATTGTCCGTGAAGCGATAGCATAAGCACAACCAAGAATTTATAGGGTTGGCGCAACCTATGTCAGTACTCAAACGATTAGTGAAGGAAGGGCGGGGGGCAGAGCCCGCTGGGAGATGACTAGGGTGGCTTGGTCATTTCCCAGCAGGCACTGTCATCTGTCCATCACTAATCGTTTGGGCACTGACATATGTCGTGCCTATGCTAGCGGCACGTACATGAAAACTATGGAAGCTTCATTAATTCAGTTTTTGGGAATACAGCATGCTTAAACTATATTTAGCCAATAACTAAAAGGAAGTATTTTGAAAAACTTCGTTAATTTTAGGATGCAAGTACATAGATTCTCCAACAAACAACAACTATTCTGCAAATGTTCAAACTTTCCATCCAATGCTGAATTCTCGCAAATGGCGAAGTAATGGAATGAACTGGACAGCAGCCAATCGAGTGACATGACACAAGACAGGCAGTATGGATGCCACGAGCCGAGCTTCCTTGGTCGGCAGCGGCCATTCTTATTACGTAATGCAGCGATTTAATCAAGAGCATCGTATTAACCCTTTCGAGCCTAACGCCATTTTTCATTTCCCTGCTGAAAAAGCCTAAGGCCGCAACATGGCTGCCATGAACAAGTTGCATGCCTCACGAAAATAAATTAAAAAAAAAAAACTATGCGGTCTAGGAGTATAAAAATTCGCAGATATAATAATTATACTGTAAATTATTGGCCAGAAATATAATTGGGACAGTCGTCCTACGTTTTCATTATTTAAAAAAATCCTGAAGTTCGACTACGTAAACAGCGGTAACGAAAGTTTCAACTTACAGTACTCAGAATGATAACATCTACTCGATATTCTTCCGTCACGTCGCCTGTTATTACTTCCGAAATCATTATTTTATATTTTATTACCGTAAAAATAGTTTAAAGTTGCTTTATTCCTTCAAAATTTGCGATCGTCGAAAGCCCACTACCAACTCGCGTAGGACAGCCATTGCGACCGGCTGCCCGCAATGCGACGCACTCCTGCTAGCGCCAATGGATGCGACCTTCACTCGCTTCGTGTGACGTCACTTCTGAACTGCCGAAGAGTCATGTGCCGCGAGCGAACCAATCAGCGCTCGCGATGGCTCGCGATGCCGAAGCGTTTGAACAAAGTCCGTTAAAACAGCACATTTGATTCGAGGAATACAGGCAGTGACGTGGGGGTTAATGACGTCATTTTTCGCGGGCTAGAAAATTGGGAATCCCCTCTCTCGAACGTGATCAAGATGGCGGCTGTACGTTGCGTCGTTCCGGAGATACGATGGTTTGAATCAAGCGCTATTTTCACCAAACAAACGCAATTTTCACGTAGATTTTGGCCACGATGCATACAATAACATCGATTAAGGTAATAAAAAGATGATATTAAATCATATTAATCGGAATTAACCGAAAATATACGTTCCAAAATACCCAAGTCAATTGGTATTACACCTCCGATGTACGCAATTGGATTATTTTTTTTTTTAACAGTGCGGTGAAGTGGGCGAACGATACAGCGTCGTGTAGGCTTTTACGCAGCGAAATTGCAACGACGATATATCGTCGCTTAGGCTCGAAAGGGTTAAGATTCATTAACGAATTATCACTTTTTTTAATACAAAATGTTATTACAATCTTCATTACAGTTAAATCTGTCAAAAATATCCACAGTTTGCAAATTTACTGTCTACGCAGTGGACAATGTAGAAAAAATTCAAAATCGGGAGAGTTACTATGCAATGGAGTGGCCGCCATCTTGGATTTACCTCACGAGGGCAGTAAGCAAACAGTACATACTTCCGAAAAAAAATAAAAATTATTGGCTACAAACTAGTCACATGGGCAACAGTGGAGGGGAATTTTAGCAGTTTCTTGCCTTTAGTAATGAATGCTCCAGGGGCGACTAATGCGCCCCATGGACTGACGTACAGCTCGATTAAGTGGCTCCCGTAAACTCTACGGGTTCAGCGCGACGTCTGGCGTGGTTTCCTGTTAAATTTACGGGCACAGTGCTTGGGTTAAGGAAATGCAGACTACCTAATACCGGTATGCTAGAACTATAGGATTCCATATAATTAATGCACATAAACTTGTGAATTTTCGGCGATTTACACTAATCATTATCTTAAAGGCTCAGGCTCAGACTAAGTGTTTTTCGTTGTTTAAAACCAAAGTTCAATGTTCGATTCATTAGTATTTTTGATTCTATAATAGTGTACTTAGACGAACACTTTGATTTTGCTGAACTACTTTGAAAATTGTTGCCCTAGGCCTTAGTGTTAGAAACAACGGGTCACATCTAGAAAAACCACAGTGAATGATATACCAAAATGTCAAAATAGTATTGTTTACCAGTACCTCTTTCGCCTCAATAGTGATAGACGGTGGACACCATCTTTAAAATAATAGATACACAACGGAAAATGCTGCAAGACCACAACACAAAGATAGTTCATGGGTCTTTTTAAAATATTATTCTAAGCAATTATTATAGTAGTTTGAACAATTCAAGTGTCTAGATTTGCGTTTGGGGCCCATCCCCCACGGGGGGGGGGGTGTCATTGACCAAAATTTTAACAAAACAACTAGTAGCAGAAGGTAACAACTGAAGACTAATGAACTTAAAACAAGCATAGCCTATTTCATTTTTTTTCTTTATTTACACATTTCTTTAACTAAAAACTTAGAATTTCACTTTTTTTAAATCATTTTTTATATTTTTTACTTAGTGGGAGCAAGGATAATATGGATTTGGAAGAGTTTTGCATTTTAACGAATTCTGGCTCGTGTTGGGTTGTTCCGTAATAGTGTGTTTACGGCCCAGTAGGTGGTGCGGTATTGTTTATTTTCTGCTTTATGCTTTCGTTTTCAATTTCGTTCTCCCGTTTCCCCAAGTGTCACACTGTAGCATCCCTACAATGAATTGAGTAGTTGAGGTAGGAGGCATCTGTGTACATTATTTAGCTGCACTGATCAAAATACACTCAGGCTGCTAATACACTAAATTAAATGGTTCTCAGGTGCACATTCATATTTTTTTCTTAGCGCACGAAACTTTATGCTGTAGTCTAAAAAAAAAGTCCGACCATTTGCTCCATTCACATGATCGCCTCGAAGGGCTGTTCAGAGGTGTATCACAACTAAAAACTTGGATCTAAAGAAAGACTATAAAATATAAAAAATTTTGAAATTTTGCACGCGGCCGAACCTGGTATAAAACAGATACTGTACAAACGACCATCGCCCGCATGTGAAATATCTCTAAAAAAAAAAAAAAATTAACACCGTGTACCCGCGTTAATGTTTTAAATTCACTCGTGAGTACCTTTTAAATAATTTTGAACGCCCTAACAAGATTCCAAGAGACTATATTTGATTACCAAACGAGAAAAATGACAGACTGACGCCATATTCACACACAACATTTACTTACTTTTAACGATGCAATGCAGAAAATAAAATAGCAATATTATCATTCTTGCTCTTTAGCCCTCTCCACAATGAATAAGGGTTACTGTTTTTCCTACGTTTCAATGAACTTGTTAGCAAAACACAAAAGTTGATATACAACTCACCTTCCTTACCTCGGCTCAAAAGATCAACTCTGGATAAAACAGATAAGCAATCTTTATGAACTGCTGTTTATCTCTCAAGTGGATACACGTGCTTCATACGTAACTTCAGAAATAATGCACAAGATTTCTTTCTGTCAACCTATAAAAGAAATTTAAAGTTAGATGCCTAATAACATGAAATTACCCGCAGTTTCAGAAAGACGGCCACAAAAAATAATAATAATAATAAACTACACAAAATTATGATGCTAACACCTTCAGGGCTAAACAAGCAGGGGTATGAAACAAAAGTGGAAAAGTCGCACTTAAAGAACAGTCATAAAAGTCCAAGAATCTTGATGAAATGCCATGACCCTCAGAAGCTAAACCGTTTCTAAGTGCCAAACGTGCAAGATAGTAATTCGAGATAAGGTAACTTGCCATGTAGCTGGATGTAGCCACTCGAAAAACTAAAATGAAAGCTCAGAAAATAAAAACTAGGATGGTCGAGTAGAAACAAATAACTTCAGTCATTAATCCAAAAGTAAAAAATACCACTACCGAATTCTCCGCAAAATTGAAAAAAGTGACAAATTAGTCCAGTTAAGATCCAGACAAATATTTCTTCCATACCAACAGCAATGTCAAACCTACACCATTCTAGAAGAACCAAACTGGCAATGCCGAATAAAGATGCTGCAATTGCATTTTATGTTGTTCCTTTTGGCACCAAAGTCACATAGACAGCCTACATAAATTTCCGCTAAGGCAAAAGAAACTTACCTTGATCTAGCTACATTAAGGCACAGATATGATGGCCATAATGTACTATTCGTACAAACAACTAATTTCCGACCCTAACCAGTTTGACAGCTCAACTAAAACCAATTTTAGTGAAAGCTTTACAAGATTCAAGCTACACAGGCTCTAGAACACTCAACAAATATTTGAAAAAGAAAAAAAAAATAACGTTTCAAACCAAGAATCCACAATTACCAGAAGTTTGGCAATGTAAAATAAAACCAAATGTGTTAGCACGGGGTATTCTGTTGAGGATTGTGTTCTGGATATCTAAATAAAAAGTTGAACTGATGTATCATGCAACCTCGATCACGTGGAATAGAAAACAAATAAACGGATGAAACGGAAGCAAATCAAAACAGCGACTTGTCACAATCTTGCATCTCGGAGTCAGGGAAAGTTTGCAGTTCCTTGAAAATGTTCACTCTTTTGCAAGTTCTCATTTTCGCTTGAAGATATGTTTTTAAGCCTAATAGTTATTAAATGCAACAAATTTAGTGTCAAAATTGTAACAGTTAATTCATGGAAGGGGGAGGGGCATAATATTACCGCCTGCACCCAATTAAATAAATTCTTGGTCCGGCCCAGCCACTTGCACTGTGGAGAGCTTCAGGACTGAAAAGGGGGTAATATGTGTTAACACAGGTTATCCGTGCCAAACGACAACACCGTAAATTGGAAAATGCCCACGAAAGACTTAGTTATCCAACACCAAAAGACTACGTAAAAACAGCTTGTAATGTTATAGATGATCAGCCACGAGTCCAAGGATGTGTTCATAGTTGCAGCCGACTGACGAACCAACAGCTCCTGAAACGATGAACCCACCACCGCCGCCAAATAACGCACTGGCACTTTTACTTGAAAGTTGGCACTTCACATCTAGGAGGAAGTGTACATCAACAAAGATGTTAGTTCTGCCCATACTTAAAACAAATCCAGTCTATGATTAGGTAAACAGCTAGTACATACCTGGAGCAGTATAAAACAGAAGATCAGCAAAAAAAAAATCTGGTGGCATGGAGAGAATGGGGGAACAACAGAGGTTAAAAGCATACAGCTGAAGAGCTATGAAGAAAGAGGTCGGCTGACACCAACATGCAGCTGACCCGTCTGAGAATAAACCCAGTGGATGGAATAAAAAACTACAAAACCTTATCGCACAGATGTGGCTGAAAAGCTACAAAAACATTATAGCACTGAAGTGGCTAAAACGCCACGGAAATGATGGGACAAACACGGCTGTAAACCCAGAGAATCCATCTCGGTTAAAATGGTGCAGCATAAAAGAATAAACTCCTGGCCCACTGACCTGAACCACAAAAATCAACTGGAGAGCTACAGCATAAACACAATGCAGGAAATTGTCACAACACTTCCAACGCCTTGTTGACCTGACTTTTTTAATTAGAGAAAAAGTAGTTAAAGAAAAATACAAGTAGAATATGCATTACTAAACAATGAAATATAGCAGTGTGCCACTGAACATTACCCACCACTTCAGATTGTTAACAAGTCCAAAGTCTTTTCTAAGAATTTTTTGTCAAAATAAATGCCTTTTAGCTGTCTGTGATTGGGCCTAAGATCTGTCCTCAATGAAGGTCGTACTAGGAAAGCCTTACCTGCAGTCTTCCGTTGCTTGTTTGTTCCTTAGGGAAGAAAGCTTGTTTGTCCCTTGGGGAAGAAACTTCTGACACACACGTCCAGCTAGGTGATGTTGAATGATTGTCCGACTTCATACTTCTGGTAAAGGTAAATGATGCATCCCGTGTTTGATCCCTTTTCCAACACATGGAACTATGGAGAGTGTCATTAAAGCTTAGAAACGTTTACCCTTTGGCTGTTCTTCTTTTCGCTTACAAGATGTCGATAAGCCACTTAAGACTTTCTTATTGCCACATATGGGACTTACCTTTTCACAAGGTCTTTTTAACCAAGCAACTGTAATACACACCAATGGGACACGCATCCACTGACTGAGCCAAAGTGGTTTGGATCAGAAACCTGATAACACCACTACCTTAAATGGAGAAAACTTAACGGGTTCCATCACAGACTGCCATTACCATGCCAGCATGTGACACCATCTATCATACAGTCCTTAAATTCACCTCTATGTGCAATTGTTGTTAAGAAGACCCCACTTCGATGTAAAAAGTCCCAAGGCTGCAGAAATAAATCTGCCGAGACTTACAAATACAATCTTGCATCTCAGGGAAAGTTTGCAGTTCCTTCATCTGTTTGGAGTTTTATATTATTACTATTAATCTAGGCATTAATGCCGGAAAGCTGACTTAAGAGGACAAGCTAGTCGAAAATACAAAAATATCATTTCAAGTATTTAACAAAATTTTGAAGGTTTACAGAACTCACCAAACTCTGCCTTTCAGACGAAATTTTTTTTAATACGCGAGTTCTCTTTTTTTTTTTTTTAAAGAAAATTGCCTTTTGTAGGAGTACCGTGCGTTCCGTTTAGCAAAGCACTTCAGTGCTTATCAGAATCATTGTCCCGTTTGTGTGAGCGCTTCCATGACTTCCGTTTGCAGGCGCTGAGAAAGTGCTTTGAGGCAATGCGAAGCAGAAAAATTGGTGATTTTTTGGCTTAGGTTCAAGATGGCCGCTCCCTTGTACGGAGATGCTATCAAAGTGACGTGAGATAATGGCTAATTTTTCAGCCTAACGGTCTACTCTACTGAGACTAACAGACGCCAAACCGATAATTAGTTTTGTGTGCTCACTGAAACACTAATTTATAAAACGAATTTTCAAAAATAACGTTGCAATTCTTGATTTCCTATTGACGTGTGAGTGCATCGTTCGCAAGTACGTGCATAGTCACACATTTTGAAACATATTTCGTAATTGTTATTGTTTGCTTAGTTTGCCAGTCTGAATCCCTTCAGTGCAAACAGCCCAAATAAATCTACATTGTCTATACAGTGCTGGAAAACAACTGGCGCGTGCGGTTTTTTTTTTATAAGCGCCCAAATATTCCCAAACGAGTTATTTTATAAAAACGCCAGCCATCTTGTTTCCTACTACGATCGTCTCGTTTGCTCGCAAAGCTCCGAACGTCTACTGGTGACGTCAGCATTGAGCCAAGAAAGCTATTTGCTGAAGCGATTTGCCAAATGGATCGCACGGGTACTATGGTGTGCGGCTACAGAACATAGCTTGGACATGTATTAGGTGTGAAATTACTATAAAAAAAGTCATCTGAATAGAGTTTGGTTGTGGCAATTAGTACAACAAGGCTTACTGAAAATGGTAAAGCATAGCAAGTTTTTTTTTTTTTTATCACATCCACTGGAAGTAGTAGCTTTACATTTGGTAACTGTATGCATAGACATGTCACAAATCAGAACAATTCCAGGACTCTAGCTGTTGTGGCTACGGAGAACCATTTGTTCTAGATTTGGTCTCGGCAAAAAAAAACTAGCTCTATAGTTAAGAGAAGTTTTTTCAGTTAGGTTTCTGTGAAAACACTGGTGCTCATCGCTCAGTATTCAACAGCCCCATAACTTTGGCCTTCTGCTACTCCTCAGTCCTTATTTTCTTCAGTTTCTTTGCTTTTTTGTTAAGTTTTTTACCAGGTTTGCTTCCTTGTGTTCGCAGTTTGTCCAGTATCCACCAAAGTTACAAACTTTTTTTTTAACCTGCCTGCTTCCACGCCAATTGATGACAACATGTCTGTAATTGCATATCCACCCTTCTTGAATTCTATCACACTCATGCAAATACTAGATTCCAGTGTTGGCAGTGTAACAAAAGAGGCACTTTTCTTCACACAAAGAGAATGCAAGCTCTCGTTAAGATTTTTGGTTTGCTTTTGCATGCGTCGCTTTAGTAGGTCTGGGCTTGTCAGTCTCTTGAAGAGAGGGGAATGCAGAATCAGCCCAAGTCAAAGGAGATTCAATTTTCTTTCTTTTCTCACTTGCTCAGGCTATATACCTACACCCCTATTTGGTAATCTTACAAACACACCCATCTTCTCTACACCTGGTGCGATGGGGATTGTAAGATGTCGAGCAC
The DNA here is from genome assembly GCA_023313725.1 of Lithobius niger. Lineage (NCBI taxonomy): Eukaryota > Metazoa > Arthropoda > Chilopoda > Lithobiomorpha > Lithobiidae > Lithobius > Lithobius niger. The sequence continues at coordinate 41,400 of JAHWFP010025100.1, forward strand.
GAATGAAAAATTATGGCCCAAATTTCATTATCCATGTCTTTCACTTCTTTGTCGGCGTTGTTGACAGTACAGTTCTGGAAGTTGATAGACAAATTTTTCATTCTAGTCTTCACGAGATTTCCCTTCCTTTCTTGCAGCAACACTTTAGCGAGTTTCTCCAAGCCGGTATGCATTCTCTTCACCACGTGGTTTACACACTCTTCTTTGGCTGTCATGTTTGTTTCCATAAGGATTTAGTTCAGTATAGTACGGTAGAACTTGCATCCCCGTTGCTGATGTTTGCGGTGCAGCAAAAACCTAAATCCAGGGATCGCTGCCGCAGTCGGACACCAGCTTCAGCTTCCATGTCTGGGAAAAACCTTGGTAACTTTTGTGGCAGTAAACTGTGCACATCTTCCCACTCTTTTTTTTTCACTTCCACTTAGTTTTTTCCCAAATAGCTAACACTCAAAACAATACTTTGAAAGGATTCCAAAGTCTATTACCAACCTGTCAAGTTTCCATTATAAAGGCAGCTCCATAGAAAGATGCGAAACCTCTTTTTATGCCATGAATCATCAAAAGAAACAGCAATGTTAATAATGTCAACTTCATTTGCTAGCTCAGCATGACGTTTCCTTACATTATACATTGTTTTTCTTGGCCCAGCATAACCTCCCGAGACCCGTGGTCCTGTAAGAAGGACCCCCGTAAAACGGGGTAAAAAGTAAGGTTCCAGGCACAACACGAGGTTTACGAGGGGTCCCCGGGGAGCCCGAGTAAAGCGAGCAAGCACAGCCCAGTGGTCAGCATCCCCACCGCCAAACCAAGCGGATGCCGGCTCGAATCCCACGACTGAACTATCATATGGACTTTATTTACGTATACCGAATTTGCAATGCTGGTTAAGTTTTATGATGGAACCCACCACCAGCAATATTCAAGACGCCCATAATTTTATTTAACCCAGTTAGATCCAAACCACCATCATTGGTAGCCGTTATAGACCTCATATTTCAAATGGTTCCCTGTACATTCTCTTCGCCACGTGGTTTACACTCATCTTTATTACCACAAGGATTTAGTTCAAGTTCCCAGTATTCTAGGACTGCTTACACCGCTTTTTGAATTGTTTTACATTTTGTTCAAGTGACTTGTAAATACATTCAAGGCCGAAAGTTTTACCTAGCAAAAATTTAACATTCACGTTGCAACTGCAGGTTGGACAAAAAAGATAGACTTTAGTTAAACGATCCAAGTTAACGATTGCAGCGACATTAGTACCAGAAGTTTTTTTAGCAGCTGATGCACTGGTATCTGCAGTTCTACGTTGTATATTTTCGTGGGAAGTGATTTTTTTTCCCCGGAGGTTTTGCTGTAGTAGGCTTCGACACTGAGGGTTTAGTCCGTGGTTTGGCACTAACACAACTGTTTTCATAGCAGGAGGCTTTTTCTTACATCCTCCGGTTTCATTACTATGTTTTCTTTTCCATTTAAATTGGTTTTTAGTGTCGAATTTCACTTTCCCCATGTTGAAAATGCGAAAATTGTACCTACTAAGAAGTTCTGACACAACAACGAAGCGATCACGGGGCCATCTTGATTTCGCTGCCAGCCATTCAGATATCGCTAGGAAAAGGCCGCAAACATGGACGATTCCTTCCATTGGCTGTCGCAGAATTCTGCGTGAAAAAAATGTCAAGCGAGGCCTGAATAGATATAAATCAAGCTTCCTAACGGGACCAAAATGATGTAGTGTAGTTCGTCTGCAATCACTCACTGAAAACAGGACAAAATTTCACTTTTTTCATCGCGAATTCCACACGAAGTCCAGGATTTGAGAGTCTAGAAGCAAGTAGGTCCTAATAAAACATTTTTTAAGTATATTTAGAGAGACTTAAAAATGCAATTTAGCTTACGAAAATTAAATTAAAACATACTGAAATAGTCATTTCTGTATTTCTGTAGTGATCGAACTTTTTTTTTTTTTGGCCAAAACAAGGTTTTTCGACCCGTGCATCCACTTAAAGAAATAAAAAATGAATAATTTTCATCTTTCTTACCCCTTGAGTACTGGTACAAATGTTGGAAAGGAGTAGTCCTTTTTTTTTTTTTTAAGAATCCCGTACATGTGTTGGTCGTAGACAGTGTCCGCTCAGTTGTGTTTAGCTTCGTGCAGTTTCCAGGGAATCCTCACAAAGCTTGCTTTCGTCACAAGGCAAAAAGTTACTTTATTATGTGTGGCTTTGGTACTACAGTGAAAGGAATTATATTTCTCGTATTCAGACTGTTACTAACCCGTAAGATGCCTGTAAAAACACTATAGGGGTTAGTCCCATATGTGCAGAGGTTCAAGTCATGATTCTACCTACACCCTCTTGGCTTGGTGACCAGGCCGCTGTCTACTCGGCCAGGTTTCCAGAGAACCCTCACAAAGACAGCTTTTTATCACGTAAAGAAGGGAAAGGAAGGGAAATTAAATATCCCAGTTACTTTAGCAACGAGAATTCATTTTCTGCCAACAAACACTCCAGCTTTAAGTAAAGTAAAAGGATATTTTATTAAGCAAAAGTAATAGGGATATCAGAAGGGCTAGTATGTTACCACTAATACTGGTCCCAAATTAAAGAGAATACCTTCTACATTAGCAGTCACTCACATACAATAAATATGTCTTAGTACTCCCTTCTTGTTGTTCTGAACAGTAACACATTAGCACGACTTGTGACCAACAAATGCCCTGAGGATACTAGTACGTAGTTTTGCTGATAGTTGACATCTTTAAATTTGATCTCCTCGCACGAAATTGGAAAAATACCGGCAAGCGGTGTTTACTGTGGCGTGAGTACACATTGCAATTCAAAGTTT